>JAJLZB010000014.1:0-222104 GCA_030571995.1 Yamadazyma insecticola
AAAGGGTTGGAAAATGTTTTTTTTTTTTTTTGGAAAAAAAAAAAAAATTTAAAAAAAAAAAAAAAAAAAAAAAAAAAATTGAAAAAAAAAAAAGATAGGGTATATGTGTAAGTGAAGGTAAAATGTATAACAACGTAAATTATGAAATTATAGCAAATTAACACAAATACCTGAAATGATTCAATTGATCTGTATAATAAAATGGACTTTAAATGAAGTTGAATTGATTGATAAGGTGGTTTGATGAATGATTAACTGACCCGGAAAAATTTTTGAATAATCAAAAGGGATTTAACCTTGTTTGGAATAATTAAAGGGTGTTAGAAAGTTATAAAGGAAACAAAAAAAATCAAATTAGAAAATATGATGATAAAGTTAAGACTAAATAAAAAAAAATAAGTTTGAACGCTAGTTAGATTTAATTAGATGAAAGAAACTTTAAAAGGAAAAGGAAGCGGAAAAATAAGAAATTTTAGATTTCATATTACTTAAATGAGTCAATTTCAGTTAAAATAGTCAATTATACACGAATTTTCAGTCAAAATAAGCGACTTCTCACTTAACTAAAAGTAGCGAATACAATGCTATTCATTTTCTTGAAAATAACTCCGAATGCCTATTGTTGATTTTGAAATTTTTAACCGATTGTTATAGTTAACCTTTTATTAGCTCATACATATACTACGATATATGAAAGAATGTTAGCGTATATAATTGAAAATAAAAAAGAAAATAAAAAAGAAAATATAAAAATCTAACTTACACAACAAATACGCAGCAAAGAGTACTTGACAAAAATTAATTTAAAAAAAAAAAAAAAAAAAAAAGGTTAAAGAAAAATACAGTAAAACGGTGACATGAAACCGATAGGAGATGATAATACCTTATTTAAGTTGTTATAGTAGAAAGGCATGTACCAATAAAAAAAAAAGTCAAAAAATAAATAAAATTTCGAACATTGATCATAAACCCATAAATTTAAGGGTAGACTTTGATGGTAGCAAATATAAGTCGTTGCAAGAGGGGACGAAGGAAGTTGATGTCCCAGTGACAAGGAAAAGAGAAATAATATTAATCTATGTGCACTGATTTAGTGCAATATGTAGCAAGATTTCATCACGGAATGCATCGTAATTCAAATTATATTGTATGACAATTATAATTTAAAACTTTTTCTAGTATTAATGAGCATATAGGGTCTATTGTTTTCCAAGGAGAAAGAAAGAAGTCTAGGCCATTAATGGTCCGTGTCTAAGTAATGGAGATGAACTCTAAAAATAAAATTCTTGATTAAACCATCTACTTTCTTTTTCTTTTTCCTATTTACGTAGAAACTAATTTAATTACAATTAGTATCTGCAGATCCATCGTACCTAAAAAATCGTTCGTGCAGAATTATTAATTACTACTTAACTCATCATCAATTTTCGCTACTAAATGTCGCTGCTTCTCGGTAACCGTTTAACATTATTTCCTCATTCAGGAAATCAAGCTTATTCTTAGTACCTTATTACATCCTTAGAACGCAATTATTGCTGTAGATCCTTAATGTAATTTGTTGCCTTATTTTGTCAATTACCTCTATAGTACAATTAGATTTACGCTATTACTACTAATTCAATTTTATTTTTTCTAATTGTACATCAATTTCCTATTGTTGTAATTAAATTTTTTTATAATAATTAATCAATTGTTTTTTTTTTTTTTTTTCTTTTCTCAGGTTTCTTCATATTTGTCTGTTACAATTTTCAATGGATAACTTAGCTATTTTCGTTAATCAAGAGTCTTGTTGAAATTCACTGTTTCAATTGAATGTTTCCCCTTTTATTATTATAGCTATTTTAGCCTGTTCTATATTATAAATAAAGTCTATTGATTCATTTGTCTAAATTTATCTCGGCTTTATCTTCGAGATTTGTTGAGAAATACAACAAAAAAATAGTACATCTCTCTTCTTTTACGTATACGGATTTGTTTTTTTTTTCCCTAATTATGTTTCGTAAAAGTTAGGCGGGGGAGGGGATACATTGGAAATTTTAGATTATGCTTGGTCTTTCGTATCCGGCTAAACAACCTATTTCCGGGAACGAATTTCCGAGAACATGTCTAATTTTATATAAACCTTAATTTAAACTTAAATTCATCTTGCAGTACATTATCATAAATGAGCGACATTGTACATGAATACGACAATTAAACGACATACCATGTAATTATTCTTTATTAATGTCTCGCCGCACATTTTTTCAATTATTGTTTTGGTTATTACCGTCGCTCGCTCGCTCGCTCATCAATAATTATTCGCGGTTTATTTGTTTATATTTACTCTTATGGATCAAAAAGACTATTTACAAGACGGTATGTTCTATAATAAATATCATTAAATTCATTATACTAACTTCATCAAGACTTCGACCCAAAGTCGTTGAAAGTCGCTCAATTGAGAAATGTCTTAACTGAATACAAGGTATCTTATAATTCAAATGCTAAAAAGGCTGATCTATTAAAATTGTTTGATAGTGAAATATTTACTAAGAGAAAACAATTATTAAAAGATTATAATAAATCAATTAAAGACTTCAAAGCTGATGATTATATCGATATGACCAAAAGTGGTAAAGAAAAAGATAAAAAATTTAAAAAAGATAAAAAAGATAAAAAGGATAAGAAAGATAAAAAGTTAAAACACAAAAAGGAATCTAAAATTGAAGCCTCAAATAAATCTGATAATGAAGATGAAATTAATGAAGATATTTTAAGTCCAAATGCTCATGAAGAAACTCAATTTTCTTCCGATAATATTTTTCAATCTCCTCCATCTAGTTCTAATCATAAACGTAAACATTCTCAATCAGATTTGAACATCGATAAATCAACTAAAAGGCAAAAAGGTGAACTTTTCGAAGACAACAGTGATGAATTAGATGATGATTTTTTATCTAAAAATATCTATACTCCACAAAAGAAACGTGATGTACAGTTTGCTTCCATTGATTCTGAATTAAGTGATCCAAAAAGTGTTAGCAACACTCCCAAGAAAGATACACCGAAGAAAGATACACCTAAGAAGGTCACGCCTAAGAAGGTCACGCCTAAGAAGGTCACTCCACTCAAAGGCACCCCGAAGCAGGAAGCATCTAAGAATGACATCCCAAAGAAGGATACTCCGAAGAAAGATACTCCAAAGAAAGATACTCCAAAGAAAGATACCCCAAAGAAAGATACCCCAAAGAAAGATACCCCAAAGAAAGATACCCCAAAGAAAGATACCCCCAATAAGGTAACTAAAACCACCCCTAACAAGGCTACTCCTAATAAAGAAACAGTCAAAATAGATACCCCTAAAAAGACTCCAACTGCTAGACAATCACCTCAAGAGATTTCAAAACTTCCTCAAACTCCAAAACTTGATTTGCCTAAGGACGAATTACCTGAGCCAGAACATGAACCAGAAAAGACATTAGATGAAGAAACTAAAGACTTTGATAAACATTTCAAAAAGTCTGATATTGAACTTGCTTCACAATTAGGAATAAAATTTCAAGGATTACCTGATAATTTCAAATTGACTAGCGAAAGTCTCAGCAAATTCACTCCCAAACATAGAGCTGTAGCACAGGTAAGTGACAATGACGACAAAGAAGAAGATGGCGATGAAAATGAAGATGAAGATGAAGAGACTGAAGATGAAGACGAAGAATATGAAACTGAAGACGAGATGGTGCAAAATAACTCTCAAAGTAAAAAACGCTCTGCCATTCCTGTTTTGTTGTATATATTCATTTGGTTCATATTATTAGTGAGTGGGTTATTTACTTACTGGTATAGAGAGCAAACATTTTTAATTGGATATTGTTCCCATGAGATTGATGAACCTACATTTTACAATCCTGAATATCCAATAGTCAATAAGTTGAGTGAATACTTGGATAAATTTAAACCTAAGTGTATCAATTGCCCAGCCCATGCCAGATGTTTTGATAATTTAGAATTGGGATGCTATGAAGATTTCATTGAATTTAAACCATGGTATTATGATTTAACTCCATTTGTTCATCCAGAAGCTAAGAAATGTGTTCCTGATACACAAAAGGCAGAAAAATTAGAATTAATGATAAGCTTTTGCTTAGATATATTAAGATCTAAAAATGCATTAGTTAATTGTGGACAAAATGATAAAGATCAATTTGAAAGTGGGTTAGAAGTTGTTGAATTATATGATTTGTTATTATCCATAAAAGCACCTTATATAACAATTGAAGAATTTAATGAATTATGGGAAAGATCTATGGTTGAATTGGAAAAAGAACCCGAAATAATTGTAAGGCAAGTTACTTTTTAAATTTATAAGAGATGATTTTCTTCTCTTCTTTAAGAATTCATTACTAACATTTTTTTCTAGACTGGATTCATTATTCATAACTTATCTGCCAACAGTGGAAGTAACAACACAAGATTTGAAGAAGACAAAAACAAAATTCTTCGATCAACATCTTTATCCCACATTAGCATAAAATGTCAATTACAAAATACGATTATGATAGCACTTTATGAAAATAAAATTTACATAATTGGTAGTATTGTAATGATATTTTTATTTTTAATTACTAAAGTACTGTATGAAAACCATGTAGAAGAAATGAATGTGGTAGAGAAGATTTATGATGATGTTTTAAATAAGTTACAAGAGCAAAAAAAATCTTCAAGTGGTACACCATATTATGGATCTAATCAACTTCGTGATTTAATACTTAAAGAAACAAATCTTGGTAAGAAATTAAAATTATGGAAACAAGTTTCTAAAAAAATTGAAAATAATTCTAATGTTAATTTTAAATTAATAGAGCATCATGGTGAAATCATTAAAGTATGGGAATGGGTTAGTGAACTTTAATACGTAAGTTACCATCTTTATATATTAGAAATTATTTACACTTTAATTTGACCAATTTGTTCATTTAAATCACCAAGATCATCTTCTTGGGCTAAACCTTTTTCGAATATTTCTCTCCCAGTCATCTTACCATTGTGTTTAGCTAAATTTAATTCTGCATAAGTTTGATCTATTTTTAATTCATCTCTAAATTTATTTCTCCAACCAGTAAAACTGTCTTTCGTTACTTTTGTCCCCATGAATTTTTTAGAATGTTCGAATTCGAGCTTTTTTAATTCTTCTTCTCTTCTTTTTTCTAAAGTATTCAATTTATTAGTGAAAAGTTGTTCCCCTTCATCTTTTAATTGAGTGGCTAATGCAAATACAGAAGGAATACCAACTTGTAATTCAGCTTCTTCATTAAGTTTTTCAAGTAATAATTTAGAATCACTTTTTTCAAACCTTATAGATTCTGAAAGATTAATATTACGTCTTGTTTGTTTTACTTCTTCATCTTCATCACTATCCAGATCATCTTCAACTTCGTATTCATCAATATCAAGATCTAATTCAGGTACTACTTCAGGATATTCTGGAGGATATTTAACATGAAGAATTAATTTATGGAGCACATTAGAAGAAGTGTCTAGGATTATGGATATATTAAATTCTGTATCAGATACTTTCACTAATTCATCTGGATAAATACTTTCAAGAACTTCCAATTCTTGAAGTTGTTCTTCTTGTGGATCCATTTTATGATAGTTATTAACCTAAAATATAAATTCAAGCTGAAAGGTGTAATGAGGTCTGGACGACATTACGCACAGAATGTCGTCTACTAAATAACTAATTTCGGTTTCTAATTTTTTCTTTTTTTTTTTGGTCTGTTGTCTGTCTCAGAACGACATGCGAATTGCGACTGGCGATATCACACCTTTTAAGCCTTTTAATAGGTATCCCTAGAGACATATCGAATATTTTCCATACATTATACAATTTGACTTTTAGCATCGACGGTTTTCATTAATAGAAGAGCCAGCTATCATTAAATTCAATAGATTAGAATTTAAAAAGAAAAAGATTAATATTAAGATAACCAATAGAATATGTCAATTGATAGTGATGAAGGGACACCGTTCATCAATTCATTTCCATCAACAACTTCAATAAAAGATTTTGCATACCCTGAATCACATCCATTGCGGGATGGACAATATCATCTTATAGAAGGAATAGATGATGAAGACGAAGAATTTTATGATGTAGAAAATGGAGGTGACAGTCAGGATGAGGTGGATGAAAACGTTGGTTATAATGATATGAATTCAATTCAATTTTCAGAACGTTCAATTAATGAAATTAATGGTGAAATTAATAAAAAGGCTATGGCATTATTTGATTTCCAACCAGAAAATGATAATGAAGTAGCTCTACTGGAAGGTCAAGAAATTTGGATATCTTATAGACATGGTCAAGGTTGGTTGGTCGCTGAAGATCCTATTACAGGAGAAAATGGTTTAGTACCAGAAGAATACGTTGAAATAAATTATAATGATGATGTACCCAAACCTTTTTTACCTGAAATATTTGAAAAAAATCTAGAAAGACCCGAAGGAAGTGAAAGTGAAGGTAGTGAATGGGTAGACACAGAAGAAGAAGAAAATCATTTTAATCAAATAAATCAATTACTGAATAATATGAATAATGTTTCATTGTAATCAGTCATCCTTTTGTAAATTAATTTTTTATGTAACTCATTGTAATATATATTTTAAAGAAATTCTTTATATTTCAAACTATTCCTTAATGATAGTCTCATGATGTGATGCTACTCCAACCCTAGCGCGTTTATAAGCTTTTTTTTTCTCTCTCTTTGCCTTACTATACCGTTTGTTTTTTTGCATCCGATCAGAGTACAGGAATCATGTCGGAAAATAAACTGACTATTCGACCTGATTATATATTCAAAGATAGAAGGAGGTATAGGGGTAATACAAATTATTTGGAATTTTTCAATAGACATGTCAAAGAAACATTAGATCCATACCGAAGACCTTTTGAATTCGATGCTAGTAAGATTAATAATAGAGGAATAACTTGTAATGTTAAAAATTTAAGGCGATATAATGCTTTCACAGGGACAGCATGGTCTTGTAAAGAGAAGCAAATATTTTTCCATAGTTTATCAATCCACTCAATTCATAGACCAGAGATCATTGCAGAAGAAATTGGATCTAAAACGACTTTTGAAGTATTGGGTTATTATAATGTATTGAAGAAAAATTTGACAAGATTGAAAAGAGAGAACAATTTAAGGAATGTGGAAATAGTACATGATGGGTTGGCTCAAAGTTATATCGATAGACCACCTAATAAAGCTTTATTATCTTATGATCAAATACCAATAGCACATGAGATGAGTGAGGAATATATATATTTTGAAGAAGTCCAGTCTGATCTAATAGCTCATAGGGAAGCTTCATTATATAATGATGAAAATAAGTATATGAAAAAAATGGAACCTGAGTCTTTATTAGATGAAAATGCATTAAATGAAGTTTCCAAATTAATGAAATTTACCGACCATATAGAAAGACCTTTAAACATTAAAGTAAAGTCCAAGTTTTTTCTTGAAGAATTGGTTATACAAGCAGTTAAAAAAATAATAATAAATCTAGCTCAACAACAATGTACAGAAGTGTTCTTTAAAGATATTTTGAGAGCACTGAGATTTTTATTTGAAAACCGTATTGGCCATGAAACCGATTTAGCAAGGTTAATATCTCGTAATCAATTTTTTTATGACTTATCTAAAGATAGTCTAGATTTACCACGTAATCAATATTTCGTTGGGTATTCTGAACAAGATGGTAGAAGACTTCTTAGATTGACTAGACATGAATCTTTGACTACTGATAAATTGACTGATGAGTGCTTCAATGAAAGCCTGAATACCAATGAAGTAATAAATAATAACCAAGAAGAAATCGACAACCTTTTATTCGATAAGGAAACAGCTTACTTGGAAAAGCTTGATATGGATCATTCTAAAAATCAGGAGCATATATTGTTGACTTGGATGGCAACTTATAATCACGAAGGGATAAAAGATAGCATGTATCTGGAGGAAGAATTAGATGCGTTACCAGAATATAGAGACTTAATCGGGGAGGAAAACTATGACGGCTTCCAATTAAGTAGAAATGAGAGGAAGGAGTTGGGGATCAATGATAATAGCGAAGATACAGATCGTGATTCGAGTACGGATTCCGAATCATCGCTGGATTCGGAGTCATCGCTGGATTCAGAGTCATCCTCATCCTCATCATCTACTTCTTCTTCTTCTTCTTCATTCACCTCCTCCTCATCAGATGAAAATGACGATAAACACCCTAGCACAACACCGGACGACGACAATGACAAACAAATAGACATCACAGATCATTTATATAGATTTGCAGAATACTAATATTAGTTTATATATACACTATTTATACACTGGATATTATAAAGGTATCAAACCCGCATAATATGATGGTTGTTATTATTAAAAGATAATTTTTAAAATTCAAACTTTTAATAAATATATGATCATTGATATTAAATAATTCGTAGAAGATATAATACAATAAGCAATAAAACTTCAAAGCAATGATTGAAATATTGTAAGCTGATTCTACCCAGGAACGAGCTACTAAAGGAAAGTGTAAGTTTATCAACATGAATGAATTTGTCAACAAAATAGGTAATAAATTATTGTTGAAAGTTGTAAGGTATGATTTGAATGATGTCATATCAAATAAATTAATAAAATTTATAAGAATAGGACATATGAATTGAATCAAGTAAAAATAATTTGGGAAATCATGAATAAAATTGGTGAATAACAGACTTAAATTGATAAAACAAATAAATATCAACAGAATAGCTAATGGGATTTCTAAAATTAAATAAAACTTTGTAGTGACACCAAATCTTACAATGAATATTAAGTTAATAACATTGGATATTAGATCTTGATAATAGTCCTTTATTAAAAGGTATGATATATTTCCTGGATTTTTGTAAACCTCGATGAGTTGATTAGATTGTAGATAAGTGATTGAACCAATTAATAAAAGCGATATTGGAATCACCATATAATTTGTGGCTCTATGAGCTTCATTCAATAAGATCATTTCTAACGAATGTCTATTTGATGATTAAGTAGAAATTTGAATAATTAAGAAAAAAAAAAATATTTTAAGGTTGATTAAATTATCGAGTCTATATAAACAACATAATAATAAATATCTGTGTCAATTAATTAATTTCTGCCCCATGCGTTTTGCAATCACCACGTTGGTATTTCGCACTAATGCTGCAACTTTGTGTGTTGAAATAGCGCAATTGCCACAACGGTTCAGGTATGGCAAGCAAAGCGTACAATAGCTTAGAATTTGGTAAATAGTTTTAGGTTAGTATTTCTGGTCAAGAGGTGGAGCATCTTTTAACAACAACTTTTATGGAAATGTTATGTATTTTCATGCAAATAGTCAATAAAAAAAGAAACAGGGTCGTCTATTAGTATTTGGCACGGGGCTCATAAGCATTTAGACCTGAAATCCACTATTCTCCACTATAAATATAGTTGTGCTCATGACACGACTCGTAATACAACTGATTTTAGTTCTTTAAAAAACTATTGTGTAAGTTTATTCTTGAATCCTAATTAGGCAATCTATTCCAGGATGCATAATAGAAATTCGTCTTTTTTTTTACTAAGGGATATCCCCTATACCTTATCACACGATGATTGATAAGTTTTTTTCTCCATTTTGTATTGTCTGAGTAAAAATTTTGAGTTATAGTACTAGTAAGCAAATTAGGCTTTACTCAATAGCCACAATATTTGAGTTTTTCCCCAGAACTGATAAGGGCCCTCTTTGGATCCCTTAAACGCTGCCATCAACGTTTTAAGCATAACAGAAAGCCAAATAATTCTCCTAACCACGGGGAATTATTGTTGAAAATTGAACAACAAAAAAAAAAAATATCTTGGATCAGAAGTTTATCTTTTCCATATCACACTTCACTCTTAATAGATAAGCCTTTAATAATATAATTGAAAATGAGTGGTAGCGAAGAGGTTAAGGGCACGAGAAATTCCCAAGAGACTGTAGATGTAGAATCTTTAAATTCTGGAACAGATATGACAGGTTTAGAAGATGGTGATAAAGCCTTAACTAATAAAATTTACCTTATCAATAATACACTTGATGAAATTGGATTTACTTGGTTTCATGCAAAATATTTTGTAATAGCTGGTTATGGTTATGCAGCAGATTCCCTAATTGGATTAGCTCAATCAACTGTTCAAATTTATGTGGATTATCAATTTAAACAAACTTTTCCTGTTACAACTGAAGTAACTTATGTTGGATTAGTAGCTGGTTGTATTTTTTGGGGACTTTCTGCTGATATAATTGGTAGAAAATTAGCTTTTAATTTATCTTTATTCTTATCAGCAATTTTTTCTTTCTTTGTTGGTGGATCTTCAAGTTTTGCTTATTATTGTATCTTTTTAGCTTTAGCATCATTTTGTTTAGGTGGTAATTTAGCTATTGATGCAACTGTTTTCTTGGAATTTTTACCTTCAAAATATACTTTTTTGGTTACTTTATTTGCTTGTTGGTGGTCTATTGGTCAAACTATTGGTTATGTTGTTGCTTATATTTTTATGACCCCTGCTAAATGGACTTGTGATAGTATGGAATATTGTCCTTCTCATACTAATAGAGGTTGGCGTTATGTTTGGTATGTGGATGCAAGTATTGTTCTTTTCTTTGCTGTTATTAGATTAGTCTTGGAATTAGATGAAACTCCAAAATATCTTGTTATTAATAATAGAGATGAAGAAGCTTATAATTTATTAAAAAGTGTTGCTGAAAGGTATAATAGACCTTTTACTTTACTGTTGGAAGATTTAAAAGCTTGTGGTACAGTTGATAGAAATAAGTTTCAAACTTCAGATCCAAAACTTAAAGATTTTTTAATTTCAAGTTATAATAATTCAAAAGCATTATTTAGTACTAAAAAAATGACTTACAATACAATTTTACTATTTATTTCTTGGGGTTTAATTGGTATTGCTTATCCTTTATATGGAGTTTTCTTACCTTTATATTTACAAGCAAGAGGAAGAGATACAACTGCTTCATCACCTGAAGGTATTTATAGAGATGCTTTAATTGCAAATGGAATGTCATTTTTTGGTCCTATAATTGGAGGATTACTAATTCTAGTACCTAGAATTGGTAGAAAAGGTACTTTATTAATTGGAGGTCTTAGTACAATGGTTTTTTTAATGGCTTTTACTGCTGTTAAAACAAGAAGTCAAAATATTGCTATGAACACAATTTCTTATATCACTTTTTTCTTATATTATGGATGTTTATATGCTTTTACACCTGAAGTATTACCTTCATATTGTAGAGCAACAGGGTCTGGTTTATCATTTGTTTTTAATAGAGGTGCAAGTTTATTAGTACCAGTAATTGCCTATTTTTCTGATACTAAAACTTCTGTTCCTATTTATGTTTGTGCTGGATGTATTGGAGCTTTAGGTTTAATTGCTTTATTATTCCCATTTGATCCTTCTAAACAAAGAAGTGTATAAATTAATAATAATAATAATTGGTGGAAAAGTAGCTCGCTGTTTTTGGCTGCAAACCTCAAAATTCAATTTTGTCATTTTTCCATTACCACGACAAATATCTCCTTTTTAAATCCGACATTCGAAAGTATTCTACGCATTTTTCAAACTTTTTTTTTCTTCTTTCTTTCATTCCTAACTTACTCAATTAACAGAATGTCTAAAGTCTTCTTCGATATTGCCATTGGTGGTGCTAAATCCGGTAGAATTGTTTTCCAATTATACTCTGACGTTGTCCCAAAAACTACTGAAAACTTCAGAGCTTTATGTACTGGTGAAAAAGGTTTCGGTTACGCTGGTTCAGCTTTCCACAGAGTTATCCCACAATTTATGTTACAAGGTGGTGATTTCACCAGAGGTAATGGTACTGGTGGTAAATCTATCTACGGTGAAAAATTCGCTGATGAAAACTTCACCAGAAGACATGATAAACCAGGTTTATTATCAATGGCTAACGCTGGTCCAAACACTAACGGTTCTCAATTTTTCATTACTACTGTTCCATGTCCTTGGTTAGATGGTAAACACGTTGTTTTCGGTGAAGTTATTGAAGGTTTCGATTTAGTTAAAAAAATTGAATCTTACGGTAGTGGATCAGGTGCAACTAAAGAAAAAATTGTTATTGAAGGTTCAGGTGAAGCTTAAATTTAATTTAAATCTTTAAGAATCCATTTATAAGTATTAATATTTATTGGTGGTATATGTTTGTGCAGGATTATGTGCGTGAAATAATATAATTATTATTTATTAACAATCACTCAATATAATATACTTATAATTTCAATTAAAAATTGTTATTTTTTCAAATCTCTATTTTCCTTAACATTTACTAATTAAGTTAAATCTCATTACTTTTTTTAATTAATCTGGCCCAATCTGTCGTGCCCCTCATATTCCATATTGTCGCCACCTTTATGTTAAAGTTTGCGGTTGGTCGTGTCCAACTTGAACAGTATTTAAGTCATTGCATTCCCAGAACTAAATTTTTTCTTCTTTAATTAATATAACCAATTGATTAATAAAATGACTCAAACTTACTTTGATATCTCCATTGATAACGAACCAGCTGGAAGAATTGTCTTCAAATTATACGATGACATTGTTCCAAAAACTGCTGAAAATTTCAGAGCTTTATGTACTGGTGAAAAAGGTTTTGGTTACGCTGGTTCAGCTTTCCACAGAGTTATCCCACAATTCATGTTACAAGGTGGTGATTTCACCAGAGGTAACGGTACTGGTGGTAAATCAATCTATGGTGAAAAATTCGCTGATGAAAACTTTACCAAAAGACACGACAAACCAGGTTTATTATCAATGGCTAACGCTGGTCCAAACACCAATGGTTCCCAATTTTTCATCACCACTGTTGTTACTTCATGGTTAGATGGTAAACACGTTGTTTTCGGTGAAGTCGTTGAAGGTTTCGATTTAGTCAAAAAAATTGAATCTTACGGTAGTGGATCTGGTAAAACCCGTGCTACTGTTTCAATTGCTAAATCCGGTCAACTCTAGATGTATAGGAATATGAATAAGAGATAGTGTTTTTTTTTTTTTAAAAGAAACAAGAACATTTTTTGGTCCCTTTGTGTTTTTCTTAATCAGTTTTAAAAGTAATTGAATTTATTTTTCTACAAATTATATATCCAAAATATCTCTTGAACAAAAAAGATCACAATTTAGCTGTTAAGATTCCTTTAATTCCAGAATTTTCAACTGATGTGGTATCTTTTTTCAAGTATTTAACTTGATAATTATCCACAATCATTGCAAACCTTTCACTTCTAATACCCATCCCAAAGTTACTTTTATCAGCACTTAATCCATATTTTTTGGAGAATTGTCCATTTGGGTCAGATGCAAAAATCAAATTTTTGGCTTTAATCTTATACTTATTAACTAATAATTTACCCCAAGCTGATAATACAAAGGCATCATTAACTGAGTAAACAACTACGTTTTTGATATTTAATTTCTCTAATTTATCAATATTTGTTAAGATATCAGGTAAATGTTGCTCAGTACATATTGGGGAAAATGCAGCTGGTATTGATATAATAAGTAAATTTCCTTGATTAATTAATTTATCAATTGATAACTTTAAAGGTCTAGAGCAACTCAATGGATCTTCCTCTGCATTGACAGGATTATATAAAAATTCAATGCCTTTAGGGAATTCACTTCCTTCTTTTAATGTCATTATTCAATTCACCCTCGGTTAATACCGATAAATTTAGTTAGATTTATGTTTTGTTTAATTACTTCAAAAAGTGTGAAAATCAATAAATATAAATAAACAGTTCAATGATTTATTTACGTTCCACTTAAAGTGTCTTCTTTGACTTTATCTAAACTGACTTCTTTATTGAAATTATCAATTTATGTTAGTTCCCAAGAAATAAGAAGGAGACAATTAAAGATCCTTTGATTTCGCGCATCTGGGGAAATACATTTGACTTTGACCCGTAGCCTCTTGAATATGGACGACGATAACCCATGGAAAGATGAAGAGTTCAATGTAAAGCCTATTCGTTTAGCTAAACGAAAGTCAAGATCTAACTCAAATCCAAATGAAGAATTCAAAATGAGACCAATTCGGTTGTCTCAAAAGCATGACGAAGATCCAACAAGTAGACCAAGTGGTGATAATCAAAGAGATAGTGATAGTAGAACATCCAAAGAAAGAAGTTCACGAGAATATGAATCAAGGATTTCCAATGAAAGTTCAGCTATAAATACAAGTCCCAAAGTAAGTCCAACAACCCCAAGACGTAAATCAATTCAAATAAAGAACTTGCCGATTATCGAAACCTCACCACCTAAATTAAAATTGAATCAACTGCTTAAATCTAAACTTAATGATACAATATTTGCTATATGTTTAGTTGACTTCCATCATATAAGAGGTCCTGAAATTCAATGGTGGAAATCTAATTATGTTCCTGAAATAAATCCTGATTTATTTAAGAATTTACCTTTCCAATCTTTACCTGATGGTTCACATTTATTTGAAGAAACATTCTCTAATTTTAACTTAATTTTTGACTTTTCAACTAATAAATCTTATGACAACCTAAATGATTTAATTAATTTTAATGATGATCCAAGAGAATTACAAACTCTTTTTGGGTGCTCTTGTATTAGGCAAATTAACATCAATGAATTATCGGAAGAAGAATTAAAAAGGAATAAAGATATAAAAAGGTCTATCGTACAAAAAGGATTGGTTATTATTAATAGAGAAAAGCCAATATTTACTAAAATCAAAGATAAATTATCCATTATAACTAAATCATATTTTTTACAAGATAATCTTTCAAATTTCGAAATATTTAATAATCTATTTGATAATTTAAATAGTGAAGTTTACAATGATAATGAAGAGTTTTTTATAAATTTAAATTTAAAACAATCAATAATTAAAATGAAAAATAATTTTTTAATCATATTTAAAGCAATGTTATTAGAAAAAAAAATTTTAATTTATTCTAATAATAATTTAGAATTACTTACTAAATTTCAAAATAATTTAATAAGTTTGATACCCAATTTAATAAATAATCTAAGTTATTCTGGATGTCAATTAAGTGATTATCAAGAGATTTTCCAAGGTACCAATAAATTAGTGAAACCACATCATTTAAATACTGAAAATAGAGATTCAATGTTAAATTTTTTTGGATTACCATTAAAATTGTTTAATACAAAAGGATCATTTTGGAATCCTTATTTACCTTTACAACAAATAAACCAGTTAAATTTCCCAGAAACTAAAAGTTTCATGATTGGTTGCTCAAATTTATTATTTGTTAACCAACTGACATCTTTGGGTGTTGATTTATTAATAAATTTGGATACTTTTGAATTATCACATCCTCAAACAAATTCATGCCCCCCAGAAATTAGTTTATCAAGTTATGATAAAAATTTTATAAATAATTTATTGAATAATTGTTTAAATGAAGAAGATATTACTGCTGATAATGAAAACTATGTTGGTAATGATGACTATATAAGATTTCAATTTGAAGATTATCTTCTATCATTATTATCAACAGTTAGATTTAATCAATATGTTACTAAATTTGGTCAATTTCCTCCTGGATTTACTAATGCTTCTAATCAAAATTCTAGTATCAATGAAGATTCTAATTCTTATAATGGTGAATTATCAACTTTTAATAATAAATTTGTTGAAAATTGGCAAAATACAGAAAATTTTAATATTTGGGATCTTACGTGTGATGAATTTATTTTTAATTTTATAAATCCTAGACATGTACAAGTTGATTCTTATAATCAATCTACATTATCAAGTTTCTTCAATAATTTAAATTTAAAATTTAAAGGAACAAATTCAGATGAAAGAAATGAATCAAAACCTAATAAATTTATACCGAAAACTATTGATAGTGAAGAATTTTCTGTAATTGAAAGAGAAAGAGAGAGGCAGGAAGAAGCTATTAATAAGCAAAAACCAAAACAAGATAAAAGAGTTTGGTCGTGGGGGTTTAAGAAGTAAGTGCTTTCCCGTAATTTTACAAATGTATATAGCATTCAATGCAGCTAGTTATTCTCACGCATCAATTTGTGTAGCTATTTTTTTTTTCTCGATTTCAAATCTCATCGCTTATCACTATTATAATGAAACATCCATATCAGAATATAGTGGCTACTGAGACACATTTATTTGTTTCGGTTAAAAACTATTTACAAGTGATTAGTGCTGCTGATGGTAAAATTGTAGGAGAATGGGAAGATGAAGTTAATATCAATACATCTTTAAAGAAACAACAATTGCAAAAAATTGAAAAATTAGCTGAAGATAGTGAACCACCAGCTAAAATTCCAAAAATACCAACTCCAGGACCTGGTGCACCTCCTATATATAATTATATCAGAAGCTTAAAACTTACAGAAGATCATAAACATTTAATAGGAGCCACTGATAGTGATAAAGCAATCATAATATTTGTGATTGATTTTGAAGCACCAAATTGTTTATCATTAATTAAAAGACAAACATTTCCTAAAAGACCATGTTCAATTTCTTTAGCTGATAATGAAACTAATATTGTTGTTGGTGATAAGTTCGGTGATGTATATAGAATTTCCATCGATTCAAATGAACCAGTGGCTGAAAAGGACTTAAAACCAATTCTTGGACATGTATCTATGTTAACAGATGTACTTATTACTAAGAATGAAGATAAACAATTTATTTTAACTAGTGATAGAGATGAACATATTAAATTATCACATTATCCTGAATCTTATATTGTTAAACATTGGTTATTTGGTCATGATGAATTCATTTCATCTATGATAATTCCAAATAATTCAAATATTTTGATCACTGGTGGTGGTGATGATTCTATTTTTTCATGGGATTGGTATAATAGTAAATTAATTGACTCATTTAATTTTAGAGATTTAATTCAACCTTACTTAAACGAAACTCATTTACCTCCAAGTAGATTTTTAACAGAAACTTCAGAAAAGGAAATTTCGGTTGTTAAAATAGTATCTTATGAAAATTTGATAATTGTTCTTTTTGAAAATGTTAAAGCTGTATTAGTTCTTAATATCAATGAAGGTAAATTTGAATTTAATGAACTAATAGATTTACCTAATTCTTTAATTGATATTGAATTATTAGGTGATTCATTAGTAGGTCTTAAATATAATGATGACAATGATTTATTACAATATTTTAATATTAAAGATGGTAAATTATTAATTGATGATAATAAGAAAGATTTAATATCGACAATTGTCGAAAAGAACCCTTGCGAGGTCAATAATACCGATGAATTTTATCCATTATTCACCATGAATTCTTTAAGAAAGAGAAGTGAACATTAGTGTTTTCATATATTATAAATATTATATAATTTGTCAATTATTTACATAATTAAGCTTTCATAGATGGATATCTTCTTTTTCTTTTTTTTCGCTTATGTCCTTTCAATTTTAATTAATTGACAAAACCAGCTTCTTTACACAATGAATAAAATAAGGATTCTTTATTCTTCAATAATTCTTCAGGTTTATCGAATTCAGCAACTTCACCTTTTTCTAAAACTAAAATTTTATCACTATCTAAAATAGTATTGATTCTATGAGCAATAGTTAAAATAGTTCTATCTTTAAATTCTTTTCTAATCGTTTCTTGCAACATTTTATCAGTTTCAACGTCAACTGCTGCTGTAGCTTCATCCAAAACTAATATATGGGAAGGGATTAATAATGCTCTAGCTAAACACATTAATTGTCTTTGTCCAACAGATAAATTAGAACCACCTTCAGATAATTTAACTTCTAAACCATTAGTGATCTCTTCTTCCTTCATTAATTCTTCGTTACTTTGATACTCTTCAAACATATCTAAAACATGTTTCTTTAAATGGGATAATTCCAAAGCTCTCCATAATTGTTCATCAGTATAATTATTAAATGGATCTAAATTACTTCTAATGGTACCTTCAAACACTTGTGAATCTTGAGGGATAATAGATAAATGTTGTCTTAAATCCTGTAACCCAATTTCTCCAGTATTTACATCATCAATAGAAATATTACCATTTGCTGCTTCAATGATTCTAAATAATGCCAATGTTAAAGATGATTTACCGGCACCAGTTCTTCCAACAATACCGACCTTTTCTCTGGAATTAACTGATAATTTAATGTTCTTTAACACTAAGTCTAATTCCGGTCTATATCTAGTTGAATAATTATTAAATTCAATTTGCCCATTAGCTGGCCAACTCTTTTCTGGTCTTCTATCTTCAATAATCTTGGGAGCTTCAGGTGTTAAACGGGAATATTCCAAGATTCTTTCAACAGAAACAATATTAGTTTCAACTTCAACAGTCATTCTAACAATCCAATTTAATGATTGAGTAATTTGCAATGCATATGAGACAGATAAACCGACTAAACCAGCACTTAAAGTTCCACTCTTTAATGAAATGATAGCAAAACCAGCTGCACCTAAGATAATAACAGATCCTAAAAATTCTAATCTTACTGCTAACCATCTATTGGCATTAATTGCTGGATGATAAGCTCTCATATTCTTGTCGATTCTTAATTCATTCAAGAATCTAAATCTATCTTCTTGTCCATAAGCTCTAATTGTTGAAACACCTGTTAAAGATTCTTGGAAATTAGCAAAAATTGGAGATCTTGAAACAGAATCAAGTCTTCTCAATTCTCTGGAACTTCTCATATAGTATTGTTGATAATACATGTACAAGATCAATAAAGGAACAATCAAGAATATGAATTGCCAAGTAGAAAAACAAATGACAATAATGGAGAAAGTAACTTTGGAAGCATTATTGAAGAACATACCAAAAACTCTAACTAAAGTTTCATCAACTTTATAGACATCACTGGAGAAACGATTCAAGATTCTACCAATTGGAGTTGTTTCAAAAAATGACATTGGAGCTCTTAAAACACTGATAGCCATATCATTGTGTAATTTGCTTGATCCATATATGGTACAGAAAATCCAAACAATGCAACTTTGGAGTAATATTAAAAATGAGTTCAAGAATCCCAATAACATATAAATACCCAAATAATAACCAACGTTTGGATTACGTCCATAGTCAGTATTAACTTCAGACCAATGTTTCAACCATACATTACCTGTAACAGACACAAGAGTAGCAACAATAATTGTACAGAGCCAAAGCATAACATAAATTGGGTTACAAGCTTTTGCATATTCAAGATAAACATTCCATTTGACTTTTCCTTGTTCAAAATGTTCCTTTCTTTTTTGTTCCTCTTCATCATCTTCTTTATGATCTAATTCATCAACCAAACGATCATTCAAAGTAACAGCAGAAGCTCTTCTCAAACTTTTTATATCTAAGTTATCTTCTGATTCTAAATTAGAGTAATCAATTGCAACTTCTTGTTCAACATTGTGAGTTTTTTCGGTTGTCTTTTCTTCTTCTTGTTCCTTTTCGTCTTCTTCCTTTTTCTCTTTACCAAATTCTTTAATTAAGTTATATAAACGACTTTCAGGTTGCGTCATAATTTCATCATAAGAGCCTTGCTCTACAAGTTCACCTTCATCGACCATATTCAAATTATTGGCGATACTTAAAACACCAATGTTATTAGTAGCTAAAATTTTACATTTAGAATTCAATAAACCATTTGGTCCTAAAACATGATCAATCAAATGTTTTCCAACGTGTTCATCGACTGCACTTAAAGCGTCATCAATTAAATATACATCTGCTCTTGCATAAACCGCTCTTGCTAAAGATAATCTTGCCTTTTGACCTCCAGATAAGGAAATACCTTTTTCACCAACTAAGGTTTGATCACCTTTAGGTAAAATATTCAAGTCCACATTTAATGCACAAGCTTTTAATACATGTTGATAAAATTCGGGGTCACATTTATGACCGAAAAGAATATTTTCTTTGATTGTAGCATTTGTAATCCAAGGAACTTGGGCAACATAAGCTATTTTACCGTGTACATCGATTTCACCTTCTAATTTATATAAATCACCTAAAATAGATTGAATAATAGAAGATTTACCTGAACCAACTTTACCGACAATACAATCCAATTCACCCTTTTTAGCTTTGAAGTTAATTTTTGATAAAGCGATTTTATTAGCAGACTCGTCTTTTTGTGGTTTAGACCATAAAAATGTACCACCTTTAACTGAAACTGCAACATCACCATTATTACTAACAGTTGGTAACCTATTAATAGCACCTTTTTGTAATTCACCACCATGTAAAAATTTACTTAATCTATCAAAAGAAACTTGAGCTTCAATGACATTAGATATAACTTGAGGGACGACTGCTAATGGGAAAGATAAAAGATTAAACAATGCTAATGAAGGGAAAACGATATCAGTTGATAAAGTTTTATCCTTTTCAATCAAAATGAAAAGAGCAAAAGTTGAACAACTAACTAAAATAGGAGCAAAATTCCAAGTCATATTACTAACAGCACCAAAAATACCAATTCTTTGTAAAGTTTTTAATTCTTTATCGTTTCTAACATGATTTAATTTAGATAAATAAGGATCCTCCCAACCATATAATTTCAAAGATTTGATATTATTTAAGATTTCTGATGTAACTCTTGATCTTTCATCTTTATTTTTCATTTGAGTTTTTTGTAATTTCTTTTGATATCTTGCAAGTAAAGCATTCAATGGAATCATAATAATCATAATAGCAACACCTGCCCACATGGCATTTCCTAATAAACTATGTAAAGAAACCAAACATAAAGTTATTTGGAAAGGACCGGACCAAGCTATTTGGACATATTGAACTAATTCTTGTAATCTTTGAGTATCAACAGACATTAAATTAACAATATCACCAGTAGATGATTGTTGTTTAGAATCATTAGATAAAACTAAAGCTTTATTATAAACGACACCAGTTAAAGAAGATCTTATTTTCATACCAAGATCAAAAGCAACTTGGAAATATTGATGTAAGAAAGCAGTTTGAGTAACTGAAACTACAAACATAGCACCAGCAATCATAAAACCTTTAGTTAAAGGAATTGGGTCACCTTGCTCTCTTGATTCTGAATAATCATTTACAAATTGAATTAAAAGTCTTAATAATTGAGGTTGAACAAAAGCTAAACAATCTTGACAAGCTTTAAAGAACCCACCTAAAGAAAATCTTAAACCAAAGGATTTAATTAAAGCCAATAAGATAGAAGGATTCGAAGAATTTTGATTATTCCAATGATGATAAAATACATTTGTAGTAGAAGTAGCTTCTAATTCTTTAGGTAAAGCAGGTAAATCTTTTTCAGTTAAATATTTATAGTAACCTTTTTTCATTAAACCACCCATCCAATTAAAAGTAATAATTTGAAAAATATTTGCTCTATCATAAGGAGATACTTTAAATAAACTTTCATAACCAGATTTAGATCTAATTGGAACTAAGTATTCTAATAATAACATGAAAACAGAGTTAACACCAATTAATATAGCAAAAATTCCAAAAGTTGAACCAAGGTCATCTCTAAGACCTAAATTAACAGTTTTTAAAAATGATAAGATAACAGAAAATAACCAATAAAATAATAAAATTCCATTTGGAATAGTAGTTTTAAATTGTTCTAAATATTGTAAAGTTAAAATGAAAAATAAACCAATTTCATTTACGATTAAAGATGATTTGATTAAATCATTATAAAAATAATTAGCAATTTCAATACCTTGAAAAATAATTTGTAATGCTACAAGAAGCAATTTTGCATAAAATAAAAATGAAACTCTATTAGATATCGATATTTTCACTCTATTTAAGGCATAAATCTGATGTGATGACCCTATAATAGCAAATAACCCCAATAATCCAAAGCAAATACCTTGTACTATACATGGTGTTAAATCGCTATACTTTGGAGATAACAAATTCCATCCATCGCTATCACCACATTGATAATATCTGAAAGTGGTTGGACTAGATTCATTGAAGTCACCATTTACACGGTATCCATCAGACGTTTCAGCCCTATAAAATAAAGGAAATTGATGATATTCTATATAATGTAGAAAATCCATTACTTAACCGTTTATGATATAGCTTTTTCCTTTTTTTGCCTGCGCTCTTTCTGATAGTGCAAGTAGCGAGAAGACCGTTTCTTAGAAAAATGTAGTACACGCATAGAAAAAAGATGTAGGGTGCGGCACTCCTGCATG
This sequence comes from Yamadazyma insecticola, assembly GCA_030571995.1. Classification (NCBI taxonomy): domain Eukaryota; kingdom Fungi; phylum Ascomycota; class Pichiomycetes; order Serinales; family Debaryomycetaceae; genus Yamadazyma; species Yamadazyma insecticola. The sequence goes on from JAJLZB010000014.1 coordinate 22,297, forward strand.
TTCGAACTTGCTTATTAATAAGCTTCGCTAACCAATCAATATCTCTTGTAATGTAACATTGGAAACATTATTGAGTGATACAAAGGGTGACTGGTAAAGTGATTGGGTACAGTAATATATGTACTTATATATGTTGAATACAGTTCTTTTTAATGTTACTATTCTAGCTAGAGTGTGAAGTCATACCCTTTCTCTGAAAGAGGACGTATTAATGCCAGCTGTGAAAGCCCCTACGAGAAGGTATCCCAATGATTTTAAATCAATTTTGAATAGTGTTCGTTTCTAAGTATCATTAACTTATTCTGATGGCAGTAGTTAGATTCAAAGGGCGACAAGATCCTTTTAAATAATATTCACCTTCTACTCATTTATTTATTAAAGATCACTTGTGAACTCAATTCAAAACATTTTCCTGTAAATAGACTGTAATTTAGCATACCTTTGTCATTAAATTGTTTAACTACTTTTGCTGGAGGTTGCCAGGTGAAGGTATCCCAGATGGTCGGAATGGGTATTTTGGAACAGTGTATGAGCCCTGGTCCTCACAAAGATTGTCGTATTTGAATACTTAGCAGCAACCATTTTCTTGGTCGATTTTTACTATATTGTAACTGAAATAGCCAGAAAGTCATACATAGAACCTGTTGTGCCAATCATCGGTAATAACTTTGAGGTTATTTGACAATGTTGGCCTCTCTATTCGAACGGCAGTTCTATGCGAAAGATTCTTCGTAGATTCTAATTACATTATTCGAAATTAGAACACTTTAACACGCATTGTATAATGATTTGTGCTTGCTTTCAGGTTATTGTCGTTTGTATTCATATTTCTAATGATAAAGCTGGTGAAAACCTCAATAAAAAGCACTTGAAAAGGATTTTCACTCAGACTACTCGCAAAGCACTTACAAAGATGCAGTTTACAAGAAATTAGAGTCCAAAAAGCAAGAGTGCTTCTGAAGAGAAACCAGTACATAATTTTTGGGTAAATCAAGTAGTATATACAGTGGAGATTGCTCTTTTATTGCGTGTCCTGCTTATACCTTTATTTCGCGTTGTTTCTACTAGCTTGGCTGCAAAAAACCAACCTACACCTTACGCAAACCAACTCCAGGATGTTGGAGGTAAATCAAATTGTAGCTTTCTTCTTCATTCAATTAGTCATGAAAATAGTTCTGAATCTCGAATAGAGTTTCAACTCTTTTTAGTCCGAACAAAAAGCTTGACTGGTCCCTTTTTTGGTTAATCACGCAAAAGGATGGCTCTCTGAAGAGAAATCTTTCAAATAAGCAATTAATAATGTTTAATATAATACTATACTGTTACTATACAGAACTACTTGAAGAATTTCTTTAATTTGGATGTTTTCTTCTCCTTTTTTTCTTTTTCTAAACTACCACCACCTGGGGCTCTTTTTTGATAATGACTTGGAACACTAGAATTAGATGGCATTGATTGAGAATTGAAATTATTAAAATCATAATTTGGTACATTATTTGAATTAGTTCCACCTCTGTTTGTAGGATTATTATTTGAACCAGGTTGATTAAAATTATTTGATGCCATTGGTTGAGAATACGTTTGTCTTTTTTCCATTCCTTCAAACAAATGTAATGGAGGCTCTTTACGATCTCCTAAATCTTTATATAATGATAAATCTAAATCTGATAATTGTTTTACTTTATCAATCGATTGTAATCCAATAAGAAAATCTCTTGGTTTTAATATTGATTCTGATCCAATGTAAAAATCTTTCCCTAAAGTATGTGATAATTCATAGATTGATCTGATTTCTGAATATGTAACACCCCCTGCAATATAACAAAATATTCTCTGTTTAGATTTATTACTTAAGTTATTAACTTTATTGGATGATTGTGCCCATGATGCTTTAATTCTTGCATTTCTTAAAGATGATGGATTATGTGCTTGAGTATGATTATTTATATCCATATTAGCAGGTATATCTTCATCTAAAGGTTTATCTCTAAAGTAAGGGAACCAATCTTCATCTAATTGATATTTAATTAAATATTGTAGAAGTGATTTAATACCTGGACCAAATCTTGATGTATTATAAGTACCATCATTATTAATAGTATGAAACATTTTCTTTTTAACTTTCCCATCTTTAAGGCTTGCTTTAACAATTGGGAAACCTAATTTATGTAAATTATAAAAACATCTTGAAATTAATGAAATAATTTGATTATCTTTAACACCAATAAATTTAACTAATTTAACAAAATCTGATTCAATTAATCCACCTCTATATAATCCATAAATTAAAACTAATCTCATTTTATCATTAACATGTAAATCCTCTCTTGCTAATAATACAATTAAATCATAATGTAATTCTTTACTTCTTACACCTTCAAATGTAACACCTTCAGCACAACAAGTTTGTTCAAAATCTGCTGCAAATTCTGCTAATTTTCTATCACCATTTATATCAAGACATTCATCAATTAATGTTTTATGTAAAGTGATTTGTTTCCTTTCTTCATCAAAACCTTTTAAATTAGCTACAACATACATTAAATCAGATGATGTAGTAGCTTTAGATCTATCAATCATTAAAGGATTATTTTTAATTAATTCATTAATTTTATTAATAATTAATTCACTACTTTCAATAATATGTAAATGACGTAAATTAATCCAATCTTCATCTTCCTCATTTGATAAATGAGATTTAACTTCTGTTATTTCACCTTTTTCATTTTCTGATTTATATGTATAAGAATTTTCTCTTTCTAAACTTGGTACAATATCCATTGCCATTGCTTGATAAGTAAATTCATGTAAAATAGGGGAATATAAATCAATAGTTCTATCCATAATCAATAAAATTGATCTTGGTTTATCACCATTATTCATAGGAGGGAAATTTTGATTTGTTCTTGCATAATCATCAATTTGACGTTGAAATTCATCAGCAATTAATTCACTTAATCTTGTAGCTTTATAAGAATGAGGATTTTGAGGACAATAAAATCTAATTAAAGGATATTCACCAGTGATAACCATTAAATTTACTAAACTTTTAGCCACTTTTCTAATTTGAGGTAATACTAAATCACTACAATTTTCATTAAAATAAATAGGCATTGAATTATTAGTTTTATTATCAGTTAAAAATACTCTTGATTCAACTGGATGGAAAAAAGCAGGGACAAAACGAATATTTTCACCAAAATCAAAATAATTTTGAACATTTGGATTATTTAAAAATTTTGAAGATTTATAAAATTGATGAATCGCAGTTTCTTGTGGTAAAATAGGTAGAAATAATCCCCAACCTTTTTTATATCTATGAGTTACAACATCTGCCACAATACAATTTAATGTGTATAAAGAAGGTTCAATGAAGTAAATGGCTTCCAAAAATGATTGTTGTTTCCTTTTACCATCTAATTTTTCTATTGATGTTACAATTCTTAATAATTGTTCTTTCTTAATTACTTGATATAATATTGATTCTGTTTTATCATCAATAATTAAAGTATATAAATTACCTGATAATTGGATCGCTTTTATCTGATCTATCAAGTAATTTCTTTGCAAATTTAGCAATGAATTAGGGTCTTTGTTTTTAACTGACATAATATTGTCTCTTTAAAAAAGACTGTTGATTTAAAACTATGAAACTGAGAAACTGACAATTGAAAAAGGCAGAACAAAAGAAAACTAGTTGCGCGCGCGACATATTGTTATCGTCTCTTATTTGTAAAGGTACTTGAATGTAAATATATTGAAAAATGAATATAGATGAAAGTCCTATTAGTAAAGCATATACGGACAAATCCTCAAAGACATTACAAACTCTAATATATATATTAGGATGGTATATCTTTTCAATGTCAATTTCGATATATAATAAATGGATGTTTGGTAGTGGACTAAGATTTCAATTTCCAATTATAATAACTTCATTCCATCAATTTTGTTTATTCATATTGAGTTCAACACTTTTATATTTTAATCCTAATCTTCGGCCTAAAGTTAACAATTTCAATAAGCTGGGATTCACCAAACTATTTTCAATAGATTCTTTAATTTATTTAAAACAAATTTTCCCATGTGCTATTGCTTCAAGTGGTGATATTGGATTTTCAAATGTTTCAATTATATTTATTTCATTAAGTTTATATACTATGTTAAAAACTTCTTCATTGATGTTTGTTCTAATATTTGGATTGATATTCAAATTGGAAAAATTTAATTGGAGATTGTTTTTCATTGTTATAATAATGACAATCTCTGTAGTTATGATGGTTAAAAAACCTAATAATATTGAGATAACTAATGATGATGATGATCATAATTCTTTGGGTATATTTTTCGTTCTTTTTGCTTCAATGATGTCTGGTTTAAGATGGTCTTTCACTCAATTATTATTAAAAAATAATTCATATACTCCAAATTCAATAACTACTATATTTTATTTATCTCCTTCAATGTGTTTAATTTTATTGGTTTTTGGTTTATTTATTGAAGGTGGTTTCAATTTCATTAATTCAAATATCTGGGAAATTAAAGGGATTTTGGGTACTATTATATTAATGATTATTCCTGGTGTATTGGCATTTATGATGACTTTATGTGAGTTTAAACTTTTAACAGTTTCTCAAGTGACTACTTTATCAGTAGCTGGTATATTTAAAGAATTATTAACTATAATAATAAGCTCAATGATTTTCGGTGATAAATTAAGCCCAATAAATATCTTGGGTCTAATAATAACTTTCCTAGACATTCTTTGGTATAATTATTTCCGTTATTATCAAAATAAAACCCCTGCAACTGCTCCTTATGTACCACTTAATCAATCTGATATGGAATTGAATCCAATTACTCCATCTAAAGATTCATAAATATTCAAAAACCATCTTTTAATAGTCATATATTCAATTAGAAGTCCATAAATTTTTAGAAAGAAAGAAAATAATGATCGTAATAAAGAGAACTCGTTTTCCTCTTTGCTTTCTTAGAATCTCTGTTCGTTCATTTCTAGTATACAATTTATACAAATAATAATAATAATAATTACAAAATAATCAATAATAATGGTGCTATTAATAACATGGGGAAAAGATAAAAATTGTTATTTACATTTCCAATTGGGTTTCGTATGGATTTAATTGCTAATGAATCCAGAGAACTTGAAGAATCGTCATCATCATCATCATTAGAACCTGAAGTTTCGTCAGCAGCTGTTGCAAATACAGGCAATATATTGGTTTGAGCATTAAGCGATTGTGTAGCCATTACATCTCCTGATGTTATAATAATACCTGAAAATCTTGCTGGGACAGTAAAAGATCCAGGCAATCCATCTGTAACTGTTAAATCAAGACTTTGATCCTCGCTACTACTAGGTTTCCGTGCAAAAGGAATAGAACCTGAACTTATGTATGATATTGAACTTGCTTCAAATGAAGCTGATTCAGAAATATAATCATCCTCTTCTATATCTTCAATTTCAGAACTATCTTTGGAAAGATGGTAATCTGCTTCTTTAATACCTACCTGTTTATTTGCTTGAGCAAGTGCTAATTTCCCACTTTCATTTTCAACTGCCAAATAGACAGATTTTAAAAATGATAAACCTAATACAGAATAACTATTAGTTGTTGGTAAAAAGTTCAAGTAACAAGCATTATTACCATTACTAAAAGTTAATTGTTTATCATAATAAGTAGCATTTGCTAAAACGTCTCTAATTGGGACTTGAATTGTTATATCTGAAAGTTTAAAGTTAAGAATAGCATTAGTATTCCTAATAAGTTCACAATCTACAATCCATCTATTAACTTCTTCACTGTAGAAAGCATTTGTTTGAATTGCAACATTAATGATTACATCCAATGGTACAAGATTGAAAATTGTACGACTATCTAAAATAACAGGTAATTTGTTTATGTCATCAGTAAATAAGCTAATTTTATTTCCATTATTATGATTTTCTACCTCGATATCTCTTAAAACAAATGAAGGTATATTCATATGATTTAATATTTCATTTTCAAACCAATTACCTTTAAATAATTCACCAGATATTTCTAACATATCATATTCTACTAAGTCACCAACAAAATATTTAGAATTAACAACACCTGGTAAAACTTGAGCAAAAGCTTTATCAGAATCTGAGAATTTGTTAAAGTATAAAGAATAAGAATTTGAATAAATCAAATCATTATTAGCTAAATAATTTAAAACACCAGTATTTGAATAGTTATTACCAGCTAATCCAAATCCACCAACGAAAACATCAGCACTATCTATATCAAAAAAGGTGAAATCTTCCATACTTATATTCAAATAATTAGCTGATATAAATGAAACATTACCTGCTAATACTGTACCAGAAGCATTGATATAGTTTGCATAAGGAATAGTTATATCTTGATGATTTTCAAAAATATTTAAGGTTGGTTCAATTATATCAGTTTCATTTAAACCATCTGTTGTAAAAGCACCAGATTCTGCACAAACTGTTGCAGTATATTCATATCTTGTTGTTATTGAAGCAGGTAATTCAGAAGTAGATGTGCCGAAATAAGATTGCTGTGAAGACCACCAATCATCAATAGTTTTACAATCCATTATTTCATCACCATTTAAAACCCAAAGATCATTTTGAATTAAATCTAATCTCAATTGTAATTCTTGTCCTACAAGAGTTACAGGAGTATCATAATAAGTTGATTCTCTTGTGAATAAGATTTTTAATAATGACTTATCATTACCATCTTCTGAAGTTAAAAAACCTGATTTAGTATGAGGAGTAGAAGTTGAAGTTGAAGATGTTGATGATGATGATGAGGAGGAGGAGGAACCAGTTGAAGTGATTGAAGTTGATTTTAATTTTGTATTGATGAGAATATCAGTCCCTAAAGAATTTGATATTGCTGCTCGTGTTTTAGAAGAACTACTTCCATCAGCAAATACCAATAAAAAAAAATAATAAAATATTAATACCCTTAACATGTTAAAAATAGAAGTATTTGGAAAGTTTAAGGTTGGGAAACAAACTGATGGTTTAGGTATCGAATAAATTCTGGAACTACTATTTCTCTGGTCTATTGAAACTTTCTATATGATATATCAAAAAGGAGGGACTCTTCTATGTAAAAAGGGTAAAAATTTAACAAGTTTAAAAAAAGAAAAATCAAAGGTATTCTTGGGTATTATACTAAAAGATGCAAATATAAATATCCTTTTGGTGCGAAAAAAAAAACGAGAAGAGCCATACAAAGATGTGTAATAGAGTGGGGAGGATTCCTAGTGAAGAACTAAGCTTGGATTTAAGAACTCAATAAGAAATGACAAAAATAAAGTATTCAGGTGGTTTCGAAACTCAATCTAAATTCTCAGACTATATCCAGAACTTTTAGGCTACAGAGTAAGGAAAAAAAAAAAAAAGTACCAGTATGAGCCAACGGTTATTTTAAGAAATGGTTCGTTTCGGTAAGTCGACTACCTCGAAGATTTTTTAACAAAGACACACATTTGTTTAGATTTTACGAAATCAAAATATTTTTAATTACTTATACAATTACAGTAAAAGCGAGTTAGATTGCTTTACAAAAATTAGCGAAAAATAGTCAAGTTTTGAGATTCTTTAGAAACTTGCAGGAAAAGTTTCAAATCTACAAAAACAACTGTTACTATATATTAGAAATTTAGAGGTTTTTTTTTATAATAATTTAAGAATTTAACTTTGAGTTATGCTACTCCTTTTTTTTTTTTTCAAATAATTCTCACCATATAAATTAATTTTATGGTCCGCATCGCTTATTTCTTTGCTTTATTTACATTTTGACGTCTTACAATAAGACCATTCTTTGAACCCTAATCAATTTTCCACAAAAATAATCGCCACATCCTTCTCCCCATCACTTTCCCTAATCTTTTCCCTTACATATGCACCATTTTATCCTTCGTATATCTAACTTAATTATCTCACCTTTGGCAAACTTTTGCGTTTTAGAAAACCGATGAAAAATTTTCTACATTTCTTTTTTATTTTTCTTTTGTTAGCATTATTTCCTTTATATTGCATTATTCATTTGTTTTCAAATACTCAATATTTAACTCTTTTTTTTTTTTTTGTTAGCTGAGATTAGCTCCGCCAATTATTTTACTAACATATCTACACTAATCGAAGATATCTTTATGAACTACATATAATAGTATAATGAGAAGGTTAAAAATTGGTATTAGAACCCAATTAATCATATTGGTTGCATTTGCATCCCTTTTTTCATTATTAATATTAGCATTAGTTTGTGGAGTTTATTTTTCTAATAATTTAAGTGATTTAAGAGCTGAAAGATTAGAAGTTATTTCACAATTAAAAACAACTCAAGTAACACAATCCATTGATAATGTTTTCTATCAAGTTTATTATTTAACTACAAGGGATACAGTTACAGTTCCTTTAACATCTTATAAAGCAGGTAATAATTCAGAATCAGTATTTCAACAAACACAATTAATCCTTGATCAATTTTTAACTTCATCTGAAAGTTTTGCATCTGCAAGACTTTATAATATGGATTTAGAAGTTATGGCTGAAAGTTTTAATAATGCAAGTTCTGTTTCAACTCCTGCACTGGATTATCTTTATCCTTTAAAACAAAATGTATCTGTTCCTTCAAATTTAAATCATGTAAGTAATAATAATGTTGGTTCTGTTTATTTCACTGGTCCTGTTTCTAATACTTCAGATCCTGATTCAACTTATTTCATTGGTGTAACTTATCCTATATTTGCTAATACTTCAATTATTTTATCTGCTCCATCTATTGCTGGTTATTTAACTGTTATCGCTAATGCTAATAATATTCAAGCTGCTGTTAATGATAGTTCAACTATAACTCCAGTTAATGAATCTACTAAAGATTATAATGTCTTGGCTATTGAACCCGTTTTCGAAGATGATTCTGATATTGATATTTATTCAAATAATGAAAAAAAATTAATTGGTTTCCAAGCTGTTTTCCCAAGTTCTGATAGTTCAATAGAGAGTAATCGAGTTTATAATATTAATGATTCATCTTCTGTAAAAGATGCTTTATTACAAGAATATGGTTCTTCAACAAATTTAAAAAGAGTTGATGGTTCATCTGTTGCTGTTGGTTATTCTAAAATTGTATTAGATTCTCTGACTTATTGGTCAATTATTATAGAACAAGATAAACTGACATTTAATGGCCCAGTTGATAAATTAAAAAGTATCATTATTGGTGTTTCAATTGGAATTGGTGTTTTCATGAGTTTAATTACTTTCCCATTAGCTGTATTATTTATTAGACCTATAACAAGATTAAAAGAAGCTACAGAAGCAATAACAAAATCTAAAAGAAGGAAAAATAAACATATGGAAATAACTTCAGAAAAATCAAATCTTGAAGATAGAACTTCAACTACTTCATCAACTTCATCTCCTACACCACCTCCTCCTCCTCCATATTATTCAACATTAATACGAAGAATTAATCCAAATAAAAATAATGAAGATAAAAATGATAACTTTAGTTCAAAAAATAAAAATAATAATAGAAATCTTAAAAGAAGTAGTGTTTTATCTGCTGGAACGGGTGGATCCACTTCTGTTTATTCTACAGGTATCCGTTTACCTTCGCATATACAACATTCAAAATCATTCTTTAAGGATGAATTGACTGAGTTAACAGAAGCATTTAATATTATGAGAGAAGAATTAGATAAACAATATAGTCATTTGGAAGATAGAGTCAAAGTTAGAACAAAAGAATTAGAAGCTTCTAAGATTGAAGCTGAAGCTGCAAATGAAGCTAAAACAGTATTCATTGCTAATATTTCCCATGAATTAAGAACCCCATTAAATGGTATTTTAGGAATGACCAGTATTGCCATGGATGAACATGATAAAACTCGTATCAAAGATTCCCTTAAATTAATTCATAGATCTGGTGAACTATTATTACATATTTTAACTGAGCTATTAACATATTCTAAAAACACATTAAATAGATCTAAATTAGAAAAATCATCATTCCAAGTTTTAGAAGTTGTTTATCAAGTACAATCAATTTTCAGTAAGTTAGCAGTTGATCAAAGAGTCAATTTTAGAATTTTAATTAAGCCTAATATAATTAGAAAATTGATCTTATATGGAGATTCAAATAGAATTATTCAAGTTGTCATGAATTTGGTCTCCAATTCACTTAAATTTACTCCTGTTGATGGGAACGTGAGTGTTAATTTCAAATTGTTAGGGGAATATGATTTTGAAAAGTCAAAAGAAGATGAATTTAATTCTGTTCATATTAAAAATCATACTAGCAGTAATGATAGTAAAAATCATAGCAATGACACATATAATGATCCTTATGATAATCGCCCTCCTCAAGGACCAAATGAGACTCCTTCGTCTTTTAAATTCAAAAATGAAGAATCATCTCAACCTAATAATATTAATCTCGATAATAATGATAACGTAAGTGTTACAACACTTTCAACTAATGAATACGAAAATATGGTTTTCCAGTCTCAATTCAATAGTCAAAAACCTTTACCTCAAATACCTACCAATCCTGATTTACCTGTTCATGAACTGGACAGTTACTCTCCAGGTTCAAAAATCACTAATGGGAAAGTTCCAAATAACGAAACCCATCATATTGCATCTTCTTCCAGATCGGTCACTAGTGTTGAGGAGTCACCAAACTCTAAGCCTAAAATTGAGGAGCTTTCTAATGATGAAAAGAGAAATTTACCTTCTAAATTATTGCCACCACCAAATATGCGTGATGTGAATGAATCTGTTATAAATTCAGCTACCGAAAGTACTAAAAGACCAAGTGTTTCAAGTTTGAATTCAAGCCTTAATTCGAATGAATTGATGAAGAATAATAAATCATACAAGGTGAAAAATTTATACAAGCCTACATCTTGGGTTATTCAAATTGAAGTCAAGGATACTGGTCCAGGGATTGAACCTGCATTACAAGAGAAAGTTTTTGAACCATTCATTCAAGGTGATCAAACATTATCACGTAGTTATGGTGGTACTGGTTTGGGATTGTCTATTTGTAGACAATTGGCAAAAATGATGAAAGGTACATTAACCCTTAATTCAACCTTAGGTGTTGGGTCTACATTCACATTCACTGTTCCATTACCTCAAGTAGGTGAAATTATAATTCCAGAAAATGAATTAGAAGAATTCTGCGATGATGAATTTAATCCTAAATCTAAAATTAATCGTAAAGTTGTATTCACATCTAATGGAGATGAAGTAATAAATAAAGATACCAATGAAGATCTTAAAGTGGATGATAAAACACCAAGACAAATTTCGGCTTCATCGGTGAATTCTCGTAGAGATCATAATCTGCCACACTCTCAGTCTGGACAAGCAGGGACAAGTCCTCAAGAATCATCAAATAAAGATGATCTGGCTGACATGACAGACGTTAGCACTGATAAGCCTAGAATTCATTTCAAATCTGCACCTATTTTAACTGTTGATGCTCCAAGGAAATCTTCAGATGAGGGAACTACAAGTGGTTCCGATACTAATAATAGTAGAAGAATGTTTATTGATAAACCACATCTAATTACTAGAGGTTCTACTGGTACAGCTAACTCATCAGGTGGCAGTGATAAATTGGATACACATCATTATCTTTTAAATGAATTGAAACATTTGAAAATATTGGTAGCTGAAGATAACATGGTAAATCAAGAAGTTATTAGAAGAATGTTACGTTTAGAAGGATTTGAAAATATTGTTATGGCATGTAATGGAGCAGAAGCAGTTGATTTAGTTCAAGAATCTATTGACAGTGATGAAGTATTTGAATTGATCTTTATGGATGTTCAAATGCCTAAGATTGATGGATTATCAGCAACTAGATTATTAAGATCAAATCTTCAATATGATAAGCCAATTATTGCTTTAACTGCATTCGCTGATGAGAGTAATGTAAAAGAATGTCTCAATAGTGGAATGTCAGGATTTTTATCCAAACCAATAAAAAGAACTAATTTAAGAAAGATAATCATTGAATTTTCACCTCAGTTATTAAGTGAAGTTGTTACAACCCCTCAAACCCAGAATAGCGAAGAAAAGCGTTTAGGATATGATAGTAGTCATTATTCAATTCCTGGTGCTAAAGAAGATTAAAATAACCCCATTTATAAACGATTCTGTAAATAAATTAGCATATCAAGCCAACATTAATACCCATTCAAAAATTGTATTATATAAATAAATTCATTCCCTTTATCACTCGTTAATATAAAAGTAATTAGCATTTCGTCTAAATTTACTTCGCATTAGTTTGACATGTTTTCATTTTTCCCTCTTATCGTAAGGCATCATTCGCACTTGCCAGCCTTCTCAATTACACAATTTTGCTTTTTGTAATTTAATTAAGGCTTTTCTGTAATCGAATCATGAAAACAGTAGAAGTTGACAGAAAACTTCCGGATTATAGGCATGATCGTTCAAGGATTGGCATTAAGAAAATCGGAATTCTTTCCACCGTATTTGCTATTTTAATTTATGGCTCAACTATATTAATTAGTACTATAAATAGCTTTATAACTACGACTCATAATAATCATTTAGAAGATTTATTGGTACCTAAATTAGTCAGTAATTATGCAAAACCATTTTCTAAAGGCTCGGAGTTGCCATTTATCAACGGGAAACCTGCTTTAAATATAACAAATCAAAGAGAAGGTTTATTCTCACCTAAATTTACTGAATTGCAGTGGATAAAGGAACCAAATTCCATCTACAATGATAAAGGTACATATGTTGTAAAAGAAAGCCATGAAGATGACTTCCAATATATTGTTAAATCGATAGTGGATGAAAGTTATCAATATACTTTATTCAATAGTTCATCATTCCACTATCAAGGGGTGGAATATGACATTGAAAAATTATCAGCTTCGCCAGATTTAAATAAGGCTATATTGAAAACCAATACCACCAAAAATTATAGACATTCTAGCTTTGCTCTTTACTGGGTATTAGATATCGGAAAATCCTCAATTGTTCCTTTGTTAAATACAAAAGATAAGGTCGCAACTACCATATGGTCTCCAACTTCCACTCATATAGCATTTGTTTATGAGAATAATGTTTACATTAAATCGCTTTTTGATGACGATATCCAACAAATCACCTTTGATGGGAATGATGAAATTTTTTACGGAAGACCGGATTGGGTATATGAAGAAGAAGTGTTTGCGGGTGATACTACACTCTGGTGGTCTCCAGACGGTCAAAAAATAAGTTTTTTGAAATTCAATGATACTTTGGTTCCCTCATTTGTCATTCCTTATTATGCTCAAAATGGTTATGAAGATTATCCAAAATTATTAGAGTTAAAATATCCTAAACCTGGATATTCTAATCCAACGGTTGAAGTATTAGCTTATGAATTGGGTGATTCAGAACCAAAATTTATTCAATTGGTATCTAATAAAATTAATGAAAGATTAATAACTCAAGTCACTTGGATTTCTTCTAATTATATTCTTTTAAGGGTAAGTAATAGAGCAAGTGATATCTTAGAGTATTATTTAGCTGATTCCAGTAAAGATTACTTAGCATCATTGACAAGAACAGAAATTGCTGAGAATTCTTGGTTCGAAGTTGCCTTTGACACCTTTTTCATTCCAAAAAATGAAACTTTAGGTATAAAAGATGATGGTTATATTGATACAATAGTTATTGATGGTTATAATCATTTAGCATATTTCAGTCCACCTAATAATCCAAATGGTTTGGTTTTAACAAGGGGAAAATGGGAAATTGAGAGTGATTCTCTCTCATTTAATTATGATACTAAAGATTTATATTTTGTTTCAACCATGAAATCTTCAACAGAGAGACATATATATTCAGTAAGTTTATTAGATGCCATTAGTGACAAGAGTAAATTACCACAAATTTCAAACATAACTGATAATTCACAAGATGGATATTATAGAGGTTCATTTTCTTCTGGTTCAAGGTATTTATTATTGACTTATGCCGGACCAAATATTCCAAATCAAAAATTGGTCGATTTAAGAAGCAATAAGGTTGTTAAAGTTATTGAATCGAATGATGAATTAAAAGAAAATTTACAGAATTACTCTGTCCCTCAGCCAAAATTCTATCAAGTTAATCTTGGTAAAGATGAAAGAGGTGATGATATTATAGCAAATGCAATGGAAACTTTACCATTAAATTTCAATCCAAAAATGAAGTACCCAGTTCTTTTTTACGTTTATGGGGGTCCAGGGTCTCAAACTGTGAAGAAAGGGTTCAGTGTAGGATTCAGTAGTGTTGTAGCATCACAATTAAATAGCATTGTGGTAACTGTTGATGGTAGAGGTACTGGGTATAACCATGCTAATAAAAACGGTTCAAATTTCAAATTTATTGTAAGAGATAGATTAGGTCATTATGAACCAATTGATCAAATAAATGCTGCTAAATTATGGGCAAAAGAATCATACGTTGATCCAAATAGAATAGCTATTTGGGGTTGGTCCTATGGAGGGTTTATGACATTAAAGACATTAGAAACTGACCAAGAAAATGTATTTTCATATGGATGTTCAGTTGCACCAGTAACACAATGGAAACTTTATGATACAATTTATACAGAAAGATATATGAGGAAACCACAAGATAACCCTGAAGGATATAAAACAGCATCAATTAATGAATTTTCAAATTATCCAAATGTTGGAAGGTTCCTAATTATGCATGGATCAGGTGATGACAATGTTCATTTCCAACACACCCTTAAAGTTATTGATAATTTCAACTTGAATTCAGTTGAGAATTTCGATTTTATGGTTTTCCCAGATTCTGATCATAGTATAAGTTATCATAATGGTAATAAAGTTGTTTACGATAGACTTTTGGAATGGTTAAGAAAAGCCTTTAATGATGAATTTATATGATATAAATGTGTAACTAATTATGTAAAAATGACAATATAGACGATTAATTTAGAGATTTGAAAAATTGCTGCAAAAAAAAAGAGAAAAATCACAACATGGCCATGAAACAAAATTCCATTTCTGGCTATGCGCACGTGATGCACATCACAAAAATATTATATTAAAAAAAATTTTCCCTCTTCTTGAAAAATTTTCTTTTATATACACCTTTTATCAAAGAAACTAAAATGATTATTTACAAAGACGTTATTTCCGGAGACGAATTATTATCAGACGCATACGATGTCAAAGAAGTTGATGGAGTCGTTTACGAAGCTAACTGTGATATGATCAAAGTTGGTGGTGAAGACGTCGATATTGGTGCTAATGCTTCTGCTGAAGAAGCTGCTGAAGATGTTGAAGATGGTGTTGAAATTGTTAACAATATTGTTCACTCTTTCAGATTACAATCAACTGTCTTTGACAAAAAATCTTTCATGGGTTACCTTAAAGGTTACATGAAAGCTGTTAAATCTCATTTAGCTGAACACAACCCAGATGCCGTTGCTGAATTCGAAAAAGGTGCTACTGGTTACGCTAAAAAAATCCTTGGTTCTTTCAAAGACTGGGAATTTTTCACTGGTGAATCAATGGACCCAGATGGAATGGTTGTCTTATTAAACTACCGTGAAGATGGTACCACTCCATATATTGTCATCTGGAAACACGGTGTTTCTGAAATGAAAATCTAAGCTTATATATTTGTTTTAATTCTCAATATAATTCACTGACTTTTTCTTCGAAATTTATACTTTCTTTCAACTTTTTTTTTTCCCCATTTCTGTTAACGTGTGTGTGCATCTCGTAAATACTTTTATTAATTTATTGCAAAAATTAGTTCCTCGTATATTTATCTAGTGGTTAAATTGTCCTTAGCATTAAATTCGTCTATATCAGCGCGACTACTGTAGAAGTTATATGAGCTAGTGTTTAGTCGGAGATGTTAGTCGATTCGTTCTTTGGACGAATACATAAAGATACATTCTCCAAAGTTATATCTGTTTCACAATATAAGAAAAGTTCACATTCATGATTTGGTAGTAATTGTTTGATTGCAAATAATCTACTTTCATCTACTAGCCTTCTTGCAGCAAACCCAATTTCCTTTCTTTTATCGACGTTTAATCCAGTCGAATGATCATTACCTATATCTCCTTTATAGCCACAAACTGCCCATGAACATATTTTTTTCAATATATCAAATGCTTCTTTTGTTTTAAACCCTCTTTCATCTAAATATTTTCTAGATTCAGGTAATAACTGTTCATACTGACATACATGTCTGCAACACATGGCTATAAGCATACCCTTAAATTTCCCTTGTTCGACTATATTTGAATTTAAGATCAGTTTTAAAGTTAAATCTGTGGCTACTCCACATAAATGTTTTGAAATACCAACGATATTATTAACTTCTCCACATTCTTTCATATATTTTGTAAAATTCAAATCTTTTATATCAATTCTTGCTCTTTTAACTTTGGTTGCAATATCTGCTTCATTTTCTTTATTAAATTGGTTCGTTTCTTTAATAATTTTTGGATCATTTTTCATTCTATTAACTCCTCTATCAATAAGTCCAAAACCATAATTATTCATTTTAATACCATTGTCCTTGTATTCTTCAAGAATACATAAATTCAAATAACGTGATAATTCAGCTTTACCGCATCCAAATTCAACATAAAAGGTATCACCATTTAACAACTTTTTCTGTTTTAAGTTCCCTATAAGTGTAGATTGTTGGAGTGGGTGTTTTTGATTTTCTACTTGAGAAAGTCTCTTCATTAATCCCTTGTGCTCTTGAATACTATATGGCAATGGTTCAAGCTGTCCATTGATCTTATTGATAATAGGTATATATTTTGCAAAAAGTGCTTCTTCGTCCAATGATTCACTCAGTGTATCCACCTCATTAGGTTGACCATTCAAATGTTTATTAAAATCTAAATCGTACCATACGTCATGTTGAATTTTCGGTTTGGCATTACATTTCTTTAAATGTGCTTCAAGATTATCTACCCACACAGTATGCTTATTATCTAATGGACATGGAACTCTTTTGGAAGTATCATCTATAATCATATGTTCAGAACAAAACCTGCCTCCCTTTTTTTTTTGCATACCACATCTCCTATTTTTATTTTGAATTACAAATTCACATCTGGTATCAACTTGACTCGGTTCAACTTTCCGCCTTTTCTTTTGCTCTTCTATTTCTACCATTATCTCGTTATTGATACAATCAATCGCACCTACAAATTTTGTGCGATGCTCATCGCCAATCTTTTATCATTACCATCATGTCTTCATCAAAAACCAACTCGATGTGGAAACTAGACCTTTTGGAGGTTAAGTTTTATAATTACACTCCAAGGTTCAATCGTACAAAGAAGATGTTAGATGCTAAAAATAATGCTAAATTGTTGAGAAAATTACCTGAATCAAGAGAAGAAGCTGACAAAGAAATATACAATTTAAAGAAGGAAGCTTTTAATAATAAATATCATGGATCTTATAAAAACCTTCACAATGCAGTGAAAAAGACCATCAAATCAGATTTATATAAATGGGAGAAATCCGGAAACGAAAAAGAATTGGTCGATTTTGTAAAAAATGATAAAATTATTGAAGCTCTTGTACTTTCTAAAATTATTAAAATCATTCAACAATCCATATTGATAACTAAAGATCTCAAAGAATCTCCACCTACTTACATTACATCATCTGCTTTAGAAATAATAAATGATAAATCCAATATTAATCACCCTTCAAAATTTTTCATTGACTATTGTCAAAATGATAAAAAGGTCAATAATTGGGTATCGAATTTATGGAACTCCAAGACAGTCAAGCCAATATTGAATCAAATTGAATGGAATATAAAAGTAGTTAGAGGTAAATTAACTAAACAAGAGTTGGATGCAAGACGTAAAAGTCTCGGAAAGTCTATTGAGCAAGACGAGGAAAGTGATGAAGATGATGATGATGAGGAGGATGATAGTGAAGAAAGTGAGGACTCGAGCGATGAAGAGGAAGAAGATGTCGATAACCAGCAGGCTACTGAGCCTTCAGAAGAAGATTTGGAAAAATTTGCTATTTATGATCAATTAGTAGCTAGTTCTGACGATGAACAACCTGAGCTTGATCCAACTATCAATTATAATCAAGTAACAGACGAAGAACCTTCTGAATATTCTGATTCCCAAGATGATATTGAAGATTCCAATAAAGGAAAGTCCAAGAAAGAAGAAAAGATATCCAAGGACTCTTTCTTTGAAGACTCTGAAGATTCTTCCGATGAAGAAACAAACGAAAAGAAATACAATCTTCCTGAGTTAACTGCAGGGTATTATTCGGGAGGTTCAGATGACGAAGACAACTTCCAAGCTGATAATGACAAGATTGTTCGTCAAGCTACAACTCAAAGGAAAAACAGAAGAGGTCAAAGAGCTAGACAAAAGATATGGGAGAAAAAATTTGGTAAGAACGCAAAGCATAAACAAAAGGAACAGCAAGCTATTGAATCCGATAGAGAACGTAGACAAAGAGAGTTTGAAGATAGAGTACGAAAGAGAGAATTGAAAGCAAAATTAGCCATGGAAAATGCTCCTTCCGGTTCAAATACTGCACCTTTAGGGGAAAGAAAGAAACGTTCTGAATCTTCAGAACCTGAACCTAAGAAACAAAAAACTGAACATCCTTCTTGGGAAGCAAAGAGATTGGCTGAACAAAAGATTAAAAATACCAAATTTCTGGGTAAAAAGATTACTTTTGATTAATTTTAGCATACATTTTTTTGTAAAATATAATAATTGTTTAATTTATTTTTATGGTATAAATTTAGAGTTTATCATAATCAATTTTAAAAGTTTCATACAAATTTTCATCAGAAACTTCTTCACACGCTATTGGTGTAGATATTTCAATACGATATTCACATTTTTGTGGCTCGCTAACTGATAAAAGTTCGTTTTTAGCCCCACATTTCAAATGAACAGCTGCCAGTCTATTAGGACCTTCCCAACATTTATAACCTCTATCATAATACATAACACCATCTTTAAATTCTTTGAATCTTCCTATGAGTGTATTATCTTGATATACGGTATCTAAAAATCCTATTTTATAAGTATATTCACCAAGGACCTTATTTATCCAATCACCTCTAGTTGCTCTCAATATATCGCCTCTGCCATAATTAAGTTGCAAATCTTCTTGAGCAGATTCGATATCATACTTAAGTTTATTCAACATTCTTTGAAGTTTGGTTGATTTCACTTCAAGTGATTTCATCAAATCTGAGTGTGAAATCTCGTCACTATACTCATTTGGTTGATCTTCAACATTCATAAGTAAATCAAGCAATTTCTTGTAAGAGTCATGGGCCCACTGTGATAAACTAAAAGATTTTTGTGGTTCTCCATTTTTATTAGGGGCAACATTTTCCAATATCTTTAAAATTCCAATTTCTTCCTGTGACAAAAATGATTCTGGTTTGTTAGATAAATAATTAAAATAATTGACTAAAGCATCTTCGGGGTCCAACCTTGCAGCATATTCTTCGCCTAATATTTCTTGGACTAAACTAACCAAATCTTGTCCTCTTTTGGCTAATGGATTAGATTGTTGAAGATATTGCTTAAAAGTATCGGTAAGTTTTGAAGCATGATCTGATAATTGATCAAATACTTTAATTACTTCAGGGTTTGTTTCTGCTAGAATCTTAGCATTATCTTTTTTGCGTTCCAATTCTTTAAGTTCAACTGACGTATCGAGTTTCTTAATTTGTAAAAGTGCCAAATTATCCTTTTGTTCGTCCCTTAAAATTCTACCACCACGTAAATATTCTTTCTTTTCAACCAATGCTTCATTGATCTCCTTAAGAATATTTTCTTTATGAATTAAAAACTGGGCATGAATTTCATCACATTTATTCTCACACACTCCCGTTAAGTATTCATCAGATCCATCACAACATACATCATAATCACAAGTACCATCATTAACTTTGAAATTCTCTATATACCTTGGAAAATGTCCCTTATTTTCACAATAAAATTTGATCTCAGGATTGAAAGGGCAAGCATTGGTTCCTGGCTCATCAGATCCATCAGGACAATCACAATAATCATCATTAATTTGGTCATAATTTAACACTATTGACGGGTCTCCAAGGCAGTGCCATGTCTGTTTCCCATTGGAATCGATTATAGGTTCATAAAGTTTCGCCTTTTCGGGCGAAACACCTGCTAAATCAGCTCCCTGCCCCGCCATACATGTATAGGGAAGATAACTTAACCCGAATGTAAAGCAAATTGCCTTCAATCTCATCTTGACGTTTAACTAAAGTGGCCTTTTCCAAATCAATCGCGGAGACGAGACTATTTTTGGATATTGACCGCAAAAAAAAAAATCAATAAAAACTCATTTAAGCAGTAAATTGAATGTCTAGAAAAAGATCTAGCACGAATGGTAACAATAATTCTATAACTAACTGGCCGGTCAGCCGGTGTAAGCGGATTGTTCGCCCGTTGCTATCAAAGATCCATGGATTGACCGATACTTGTAACAAGGACCCTACCATATTGGAATTCCAATTGAATATGGATTCTATAGCCAATTATGGGAATACAGCCTTAAATAAGTTGGTGAAACCTGAATCAGCTGCAGATAGGCTCTTATCATTGGAGCCTTTTATCTCCGATGATTTATTCAAGTCTTATAAAGAAATCTTTCAAATATTTAAAGGTATAATGGTAACTATTCAGGATGATCATGATAATCTTCCATCACTTCGTAGGTTAAGTTGTTGTGCTATAGGGCAAAATATGGTTCTTTCTTCACGAACTAGTCATCATAAACTTAACCAATCGATTTTATTTGATTCCAATACTTTACCCGATGATATTAAACAATATGTCGATGATTTACTACCTGATATAGATGAATGGTTTGAGTTTGAGCCTCAATTTGTATCAAAACAGTACACTAAAGATCTTTTATTGGGCTATATACTTCACTTACTAATATTTAATCTGCAACTGATCCTATTTTTATTGATCCCTGTATTAATTCATTGGTTATATGAAGAACTGATAGCCAACCAAAAATCTCGTTATTTGTCTATAAAGTTATTTCATAGTTATTGGAATTTCAATTATAACGATTATTTTAAGAATACGAAAATTCCTATATTTCATAATAAGCCATATGTCACATTTTGGATTTTATATAAGTTGAATTATTGGGATAACTTTATCTCATCAGTAGGGTTTAAATCTCTTTATGGGACTAATGATTATGAAAATCTACTAATAAGCAATCTTATAATAGATAATAAGATTTCTTCATATCCTGGAGATAAATTTGAATTCATAGAGTCGGATATTTATGGTATTATTCAAAGGAACTATTTTAATTATAAAGTAAATTATTTATTAATTAATATTTTAACGGAAGTTATTCAACTAGTTAAATTAGAATCCAACTTAAAGTATATTGAAAAGAGAATAATTCGATTTATTAAAGTTTGGCTTTCTTTTAAACCTGATCAAATATTTAGTTCTAATTATCCGGGAAATGAAGATTTATTTCAAGGTCTTTTAAAAATTACAAAACATCTTTATAAGAAAACACTAGGAAACCCCTTTCGAACCTTATATGAAGTCATCGTTTTGTTGGAGGCTTACTACCTAAACAAGCAACTAAATCAGCATGATGATTTACCTTTATGCGAAGCATTGGTTGAGTTGTATGTCGATGACAATAATGAATACCATGACTTTCTAGATTGGTTAATTGAAACCGATAACGAACAATTATCTAAAGAACTTTTCAACCATATTAACGATATCCATAATGATCCTCAGTTTGAATCAGGTAACGACGATAGTAATGAAGCACTTATTTAACAACTATTGATTGACCATTTATAGATTCATCCTTGATGATCTCTATTATTTTATTTGTAACTCTATCTATAGGAATAGCATCAATAGACAAATTAGAATTTTTTGCCATATCAGTTTCATCAATAAGACCAGGTAAAATAGTATTAACTCTAATTCTTCCCTTTAATTCCTTAGCTAAAGATTCGCTGAAAATATTTAGCCCACTTTTAGTAGCGGAATATACAGCCGTTCCTGGTGTTAAATACACTGATAATGACAATATAGAACTTACATTTAAAATAATCGGCGTCTTTAATGAACCAGGGTATTGTGACTTCTTCAAATTTGATGCAAGTTTCATCATTGGCTTACATGCAAGCTTTGATAGAATCATTGGTGCCGTCAAATTCAAATTAACTGTTGATATTAACTCTTGTTCTGATATCTTAGTTAATAATGAATAATTTGTCATACCTGCACAATTGATAAGAATTGAACTAGAATTTAAAGCAGGAATTAAAGGTTCATATTGATGTTTATTCAAATCAATTGATACGTAATCATGTGACTGTTCTGAATGAGTTTTAGAAAGTAACTTTACATTCTCTTGTAAAAGATTCTCATTCCTAGATATCAAAGTTGTAGAGGAGCCTAATTCTGCCAACTTTTTGGCAATTTGTAGGCCCAACCCTTTGGAGCCTCCCGTTATGAGTGCTCTGTGACCCTTTAATAGAAGCATGGATTAAGATTTTAACGAATGGACCTTTATACTATAGAAAAAAAACTAGTGCATTGAATTCACAATGGATAATGCATCTTCAGTTCAAGACAGAAATCTCACTTTTTTTTCTCCACAAAATTGTTTCATTCCTATACACAAGACACCCTACACAACAATAATCCTTAAAAACAAGAAACCTCGATACTTTAGTTACTTTAAAAGCTTCTAATAGCATAAATAATTTCTTAAGATATCATCATAGCTCTGGGCAGTCCATTTTCTAACATCAAGCGGACTCCGTGGCCAAGCTGGCTAAGGCGTGAGACTGTTAATCTCAAGATCGTGAGTTCGATCCTCACCGGGGTCGCTTATCTTTTTACCAATTTTTTTTTTCCTGAATTGGGAGTAAAGGACTACTACTTTGATCGATACTAAGCGCAAGATAAGAATGTTGGAACTATCCGGAATAAAATTTTATATTAGGAATCTATTTACTCGCTTTGGAAGAGTGAAGATAATGCCATCAACCCAAATATACCATATCTGAAATAATTATTTTCAGTCAATAAAATAGTGATATAACCCACTTTTGGAACATACGCCTTCACGGTACCTACTAGGTCAGTATCTTTATTTAAATATTGTTGCTTTTTGGCATAAAGACTTAAATCATCAACTGGATTATTATCACCTTTAGTTAAGAGGAATTGCTTTTTGGAATTATGATGATCTCTTAAAACCCTATGAACAATAGGAATATCCCTTTGTGAGGTCTCATAGACTACTATATCTCCGACCTTATTTCTTGATTCTCTATTCCATAAAAATAATACATCACCTCTTTGGAAAGCAGGTTCCATAGAACCTGTTAAAACAACAACAATTGGTGAATGAGAATTTGTTATTACTCCCAACGTTTTCCATGCCATATAAGCACCGGTGAAAATATATGCTAATGCCAAAAATTGGCTTATCTGTTGACGAATATTCATTACCTACAAGCTCTATATTAATTAACAACGAGTAACGTATACGTAAACCGCGCGAAACTGTCTTTACAAAATTACATTTAATTGAATTTCTTAGCCTTGCGTACACGACTCTCATAAAACCTTTCATATTTCTTTGCCATTCTCATGTGGAACAAATATCTTTTGACATATTAAGGGTAAAAAGGATATACTTTAATAGAACTTTTTAGTAAATTCATCTAAAAAAAATAAGATTTGAAATCATGAAAAGTGATGGAAAGGAGAGCGTGCGTGAGCAACAACCGCTAAAGTCTCAAGAAGATTCAAGTTTGCAATCAACTGAATCTAATCAAATTGGTCAGCAAAGCAATACTGGTTCAGTTAATTCAAATAAGCCTCCATTTTTACAACAACCTCAACCACAAAAGTTCCCAGGTGGATTGCCTATGAAGCCTTCTCATTCTGTTTCATTTAGTGATAGTGATAATCAAGATAAACTTCGAAGATTTACAATTTCAGCTCAACCTTCTTCAAGTAATTTAACTACTGTAGAACAAGCAAGAAAATCTTCTTTACAACAGAATTTAATAAATCAACCTTATCAAGAACAACAAAGTCAACAAAATCAGCAAAATCAACCAGATCAACAACCGCAACAACCGCAGCAATTCCAATCATCAAGAGAAGGTTCTAATCAATCAAGTAGAAATAATTCTGCTATTAATACTGATTTCCTTTCATTTTTAACTTCAAATACTCCTAAGAACCCTATTCCTTCTCAACCTTCAGTTTCTACCACGCATGCATTTATAACAAAGAGCAATAGTTCATCGAGAGTTACCTCACCTACTAGTGAGCAACCTCCTACTTTTAAAAAGATTTATTCTTTTGACAATAAAAGAAAAGAGAGTAATTTTACCAGTCCTTCTCCTCCACCTTTCCAAGAGAAAACGAAAAGTCCAAGCCCCGTTAATATCTCAAGAAAAAATTCTATGAAAAAATCAAATAAAACTATCATTGAATCACCACTGGGTCCTCCAGTTCCTTTTCAACAATATTTGAGTAAAGAAGATGATAAGAAATTTCATATTTTAATAGGATGTACTGGTTCTGTAGCCACTATAAAAATCCCATTAATCATCGATAAATTATTTCAAATATTTGGTAAATCAAAGATTTGTATTCAATTAGTTATTAGTAAACATGCAAGTCATTTTTTAAAGGGTTTAAAAATTCACAATGATGTTAAAATTTGGAGAGATGAAGATGAATGGGTCAATTTTAGTGAACAAATGGATTATTTCACTAATAAAAAGAAAAAACCTTATGAAAAATTAATTTTACATAATGAATTAAGAAAATGGGCTGATATAATGTTGTTGGCACCTTTATCAGCTAATACTTTAGCTAAAATTGCAAATGGTATATCAGATAATTTGTTAACTTCTATCGTTAGATCGTGGGGTTGGACATCATCAGCAACAGCTTCTACACCAGGTCAAATAGGGACACCACCTCCTACCATTAAAAAACCGATATTAGTAGCTCCTGCTATGAATACATTTATGTATACGCATCCTTTAACTAAGAAACAATTGCAACTTTTGGCATCAAATGAATATGGTTTTGGTATGGAGATTTTAAAACCAGTAGAGAAAATCTTAATATGTGGAGATATTGGTATGGGTGGAATGAGAGAGTGGTCAGATATCGTTGATATCCTCAGAAGAAGAATCAATATCATCAGGAACCTCGAGGAAGATACAAAAATTGACGAAGAGGACGAGGATGATGACGATGATGATGATGATGATGATGACGACGACGATGATGATGATGATGATGATGATGATGATGATGATGATGATGATGATGATGATGATGATGATGATGACGACGATGACGACGATGACGACGACGATGATGATGATACCGACGCTGAAGACCAGAAGGAAAACAAAAATAATGATAACGAAGAAATGATGTTTGATATCACCGAACAAAAGTAGCATTTATTTATTGTAAATACAAACACTTATACATCTATTATACAGAAATTTCGTAAATTGCAAAATTCGCAACTTCTCGATACTAATTAAGTTAAGGTTAGGAACTCAATTACGACACCAAATTAAGATTTGAGATGTGAAATTCTCTTATCGTTCGAAAATTGCAACCAGTAAAATAAAAAGTTTATTTATTATAAATATTGTAAGAGTCATTAATAATTAAAGTTTATTTATTATAAATATTGTAAGAGTCATTAATAATTAAATTTTCAGATTTAATAAAATCAGCCAAATATTGGAAATATGAGTGATTAATTGAATGAATTAATTCAGTTAATTCCATATCATGAGTTAAATAATGCGATAGTAATAAGTTATTTTTATAGATAAGGATAAAGTTTAAGCAATACAATAAAGAATCAAATAAATCATCTAATTTCGTTATTGAATATTCATTATTATTGTTATAATATTCAATTAATTTTTTACTAGTTAAATTTTTAGGTAATTTTAAATCCATTGGACCATTCTCATTATTAATCCAATGCAATAATAATTTAATTCTTAAATTTTTATTATTAAATTTATTTTTTGGTGATAAATATCTATTAAGAATAAAATTCATCATTTTATTTGAATTCATTGTTAAAATCTCACCTGATAATCCATTAAAATGTTTAAATGTATAAAATGATGAATATAACATATTCTCTAATTTGAAATTATTTAATACATTAGGTAAAGTTGAAGAATTATTATTTGACCTAGTCCTTTGATTTTCAATTAAGATGATTCTTGGGTCATTTTTAGTTAAATCATCGATTAATTTACAACTGATTTTCCCTAAATTCTGTGGATTTATATCATCAATTGCATATTTATCTATCAAATTCAATGTATGCCAATGACCCAAGGTTACACTAGGCTTATTTTTTATATTAAAATTAGTCATTTGGCAATAAGAGAAATTCTTTATACCCAAGTCAATTGATAGTATATTTAACGTTCGTGGGAGTCCATTATAGAATTCTAATGTTTTCAATAAATCATTCACTTTATCTAATTTTTTACTTGGAACTCGCGAACCACATGAAATACACAATTGATTTAATACATCATTTTTACACTTCAATAAATTGCTACTGAACTTCATATGACTTTAAACCATTTACAGATTTAATCAGAGCACTAAACGTATAAAAACAAATTAACGCGCGCGCAACTTTTGACTAATTCGAGACGTGAGCTTTATTAAAGTTGCAGCACCATGAGCAGCATGCCAGTAATAATGGAATAATCTAACTTGAGGTAAAGAACTGTGCAAAAAATAAAATACAGAAGAAATTGTAAGAAACTCAGAGAAGAAAGAAAACTACGCCTTTTGCTCACATTGAAATATTTTAAAGGCGGGACTATTCATTTTCCATTCTTGGGAAGTCGCCTGACAAAAAAGAATTTTGCGACCCTTGGACCATGGCTAGTCATCTCAGTAAGCTAAAAAGTGTAACTAATGAAAAATATCACCATTACTACATTGAGCGTTGGAAGCAATAATCATGAAAGTTGTAAACCCAATTAAGCTCAGAACGCAAACAAAACCAATTGGAACATATATTTATGCCCTAATTTTTAATTGATAACATGATGTAGTACTATGACTCTTGTAATAGTTGCATCTTGATATTAGCCCGAGCATTATTCTACGAGGTCAGAAAAAAAATTTTATTTGCGAGATTCTCAGTTATATCCTGACGTTCGTACTCGCATTAAACCTCCGCCTAGACAAGAAATTACTCACGGAAAGAATATTCTTAATATGCAAAAAAAGGAAATGCATTAAGAGAATGCCATGGGCAACACCCCCACGCTCCACTTTAGATGCCTCATAATAATTTGGGACATTTTGGTTTATGCTTTGTTGTTATTTTTCTTCTTTTTTTTCTCTCGTAATAAACAACATTGAATTATAGTTTAGTTAAGGTATTGTGAAATACTACTGAAAAAAATACGTGAATCGTGAACAATTAGCACATGGAGTATTGTTCCAAACCTTTTTTTCGTCTGTAATTAAAAACGAAAGCGCGTTCCAAAGGCCAAAGGCGGTTTTTAGCTACAGTAAGAAATTTTCGAGATTTTGACTCATAGGCTACAAATATTAGAATTTAATAGAATTAAGATGTAAAAATGATCTATTAAAACTATTATTATGATATAGTAAAGATTTTAGTATATAAATTATAATTACCCCAAATTTTAACGCTTCTTAAAGTTACCTGTTAAGCCTCAAGGCGTTCAAAATTTAATTAATTAATTCTCCCTATCGTCTTTTTTAAGCCAGGAAGTTTCTATAAATAAGTTTTGACACTAAACTTAATTGTCTCAATTAGGAAAGCAACTTTATTAAATTTGACGAAAAGGTTTATTTTTTCCTTATTTCAAGTAAAATCCCTTATCACCTCCTAACACCACAACCCTGTTTTTCGATTATTTAAGACTAAGGAAATCTCCCTATTTCTAAAAAAATTATCTATCAATTTCAATTTAATAGAAGTAAGAATCAAAAATGCAATTCAAACAAGTTTTAATCGCTTTCACTGCTGTCACTGCTGCTCAAGCTGCTGCTAACGGATCTAACGGTTCTTCAACTTCTGCTGAAGATTCCGGTAACAGAGTTGTTGGTGCTGGTTTAGTCGGTGCTGCTGCCGCTGCTGGTGTTGCTTTATTATTATAAGTTTAACAATTAATTTATTATCTAAATTGTTTTAGATAATTTAATATTTAATAGATTTAATATGTACTTTTAATTTTTTTAATTTAATATAAGGCTACGCTGTGAGGAACAAATATTTTTCAATTTACTACTATATCTCTTTATAACTAGAACGTGATTTTATTAATTATTTTAATTAAAGGATACAAAAACTTTGTAAATCTTAATGATAACTTATTGTAATTAAATTATTTATAGTTTATAACTGGGGAGAATAAAAATAGAATTATTATATTATACACACTACTATTATAATATGATGATTTTATTAAATTAATGATTTAAATGAGAGTAGTTTAATTTTACTAAACTCTTGATTTAATCTCTAGGTCTTGCTTTTGGACCCCAATTCTTGGTAGGATTTTCTTGAAATCTAACCATCTTTAAACCTCTTAATTGTTTAATTTTTAAACTTTCTTCATTCTCTTTATTAAAATCAACTTCAACATTTTCAACTTCTTTTAAATTTTTTAAAATCTTAAAACCAATCATATTTTCATTCAAATTAATATTATTACTATTATTTTCTTTAATAATTTCAATCTTTTTTAACGTTTTTTCAGTTTTTGGTAATTTACCTTCATCAAAATCTTTTAATAATTGTAAATTATTTTTAATTAACCAATATTTATTAATCATTAATATAACATCCCAAGGTGCATCTGTTTTAATACAATTTTTTTTAGCATGAGTTAATGAAATTTTATAACCTAAATTACCTAATGCATTATTAAATTCATTTATTGAAATTGGGGGTGATTTAAAAAATGATGATATTTGATTTAAATTAAAATAAAATGGTACATCTAATTCATTTTTTGCTAAAGTTAACATACCTTTTATTCTTTCTTTAGTTTTATAAATTTCATCACTTGATTCATTATTAACTTCAAGTATTTTATTTATAAATTCTTCATTTTGAATTTCTCCTCCATACATTGGACCTGCTATATTAAAATTTGAATTACAAAATTCACAATTATCTGATTGTATTATTGATTTAGGTGTTTGATATTTATAAGTTGATTTATGTGGAGTTTTTCTACCTAAATATTGATTTTTCTTATTACCACATCCAATACAATGATAAGTTAATAATGTATTGCTTGATAAATCTTTTACAGCAATTGCACTAGTATTAACTTTAATAAATAATCTAAAATAATAATCAATTGATAATGATAACAATGGTTCAATAGTTTTTTTATAATTTGCAGCAATTCCTGCAATTTTTTGTAAAATTAATCTAATACCAACTTCATGATTTGATTCACTTCCAATAAATGTATTACCAAAATTATTACCTCCATATAATGAAAAACATTTTTCTGGATATCCTGATCCTGCCAATACACCTGCATCAGTACATGTTACCATTAAAATACCTTCATCTTTAATACATTTAATTGAACTATCTATGAATGGTACAGCTGTTCCATATGGATCTAAATCTATAACATGAAATTTCATATTAGTACTTCCCATAAATTTATTTGCATCCAGTAAATTCCCTTGTACTTTATTTGATAAATTATTATGTTCTATACTTTTATTAATTAATTTAACTGCATCAGGTAATAAATCATTAGCAATAATTTTATTTACATTATCAACTTCTTTACCATATCTACATGCTCTTAATCCTGTAGCTGATAATGCCTCTAAAATATTAATATAATTTTTCCCATCACCATTAACTTCTCGCTTTTTGGATGCAATCGATGAGCCATATAATTGATCCCAACTTTTAATAGCCATTACTGATAAATCTCTATTAAATTGTTGAATATGGTTATAGAAAACCTTATCTTCTTTAGGGAAAAGAATTTCTGCAGCCCCCTCTTTAATTATATTAAATTCTTCCATTTTTATCTGTTTGGTCTGCCTTGATAAAAATCTTAACATGAAAATTTTCTCGCTATCAAAATAATCACAAAGATCGCGAAACTTAGGAAAAAAAAATAGTTAACTTGTAAATTAGTCAAATTCAGGGAGATTTGGAATTATAGAAATCGTTGCCTAATGGATACCGATTTATCTAGTGAATTCAGTGAAGTTAGTGATTTAACTGCTGAGGAACAATGGGAGGAAAGTATAAAGCAAATTGAAGGATTAATCAATTTAATTATATTCCCATTAATTGGTAAAGTACTTGGAAGAAAAGTTAGCAAAATAATATGGTATAAGTTAAATTCATAATGTTAAATTTATAAGGAATTTATCAAAGAATTGAATTCATTTGATATATTCCCATGTAGGAATTGTAATAAATATTTTAATAAAGGTTCAACTAAACCATTTGATATTCTTGATAAAATTTGATTTAAGACTTTAAAATATTCATCATTTGAAATAAATGAATCATTTGAATTATTTGAATTTGAAGAAAATATTGAACTCATATCAACAGCTGAAGAATCTCTATTAATATTATTATTTTCAAAATTTTCAATATTTGCTAAATGATCTCTAAGTATCATATAAATCTTTATTAATAAATGTAATAAATTTTTAAAAATGAACAAACAATCCAAATTTATATTAATCTCTAATTTTTCAATTAATAATTGTTTTGAATTTAATTTAATTGGTGAATTTAATTGATTTAATGTAGAATTTGAATCAAATTTATTATTTTTACTGGTACCATTACCAATATCAAAATTTTTAAGAATAATTAAAAGATTTTTAATAAATTTTATTTGATATAATGGTTGATTTGTAGATGGTAATGAATTTATAAAATGTTTTGGACTACCAAATGGATCATTAGATGTTGGTGAATTAATTGTTGACATATTTGGTGTACTAGGATTTCTTAAATTATTCAACTTTGTATTAAATTGGTTTTGTTGTTGTTGCTGTTGATTATACATTTCTTCATCTAATTGTAAAGCTTTTAATAAATTCCCTAAACTAATACTTAACTTTAATAATTTATTGCTATCAATAGGGAAACTCGTTACTGATAAATATTTATTCAATTCTTTATAGTTGAGTTTGTACACATTAAGGAAATATTTATCCATATCGCCATCAGTAAAAGGTACTGAGCCTAATAGCTCATTGAATGTATTTAACTCTTGGTTTATGGTCTTTATCACTGACATTATTCTTTTTTTTTCTGTAAATATGATATTTGCTATTACTCTCTATGCCCTGTCTATTTATTTAACCTGTTTGGAAATTTCGCACTTTTTTTTCCCTTCCTGTTCCCTCAAAATGTGAGACGAGTGTCAAATGCATTGTGATGATAAATTGGTTGTAATGAGACAATGCTTTTTTATATACTTTTATTTGTAAGTATATCTGGAATAATAATCTTTGGTGATATACCGGGATTCAGGGGTAGTGCGATTGGTCGAGTTAGGAGAAATCTTGTACTGTTATTAACCACATCAAATTCATACATTAATACATTTATAACTTCTAATCAATGGTGGCTAAATTGGTTAATACCAATTTTTTATATTATAGTGGTAACATTCTGCATATATGAATTTTTCCAGAAAACTTGGTTAATATTGAATGAATCAGTTAAAAATTCAAAATTCCATCATTTATATATATTCCTCACAATAATTAGCATTTATGGATTAACAATTGCAGCCACTTTTTCTGATCCTGGTACATTAAATAAATTTAATGTTTCTAATTGTAATGAAGAGTTTATTAATAATGGATTAATATTTTTCAACGATAATTATTGTTCAACTTGTAAATTTTTAAAACCTGCTAGATCAAAACATTGTTCTACTTGTAACAAATGCTTTATTTTATATGATCATCATTGCATTTGGATTAATAATTGTATTGGATATTACAATTATAAATATTTTCTAGGATTTCTTATTGCAAATTTAAATCTATTAATATATGGTGGTATTATTTGTGTTAAAACTTTACCATTGAATAAATATAAATTAGCATTTGAAAGAGATAATGAATATTATCAAAATTATAAAATTACATTTATATTTATATTACTTTGTTTGATATTTACAGTTGTTACAGGATTATTTTTTGGTCTTCATCTAAGGTATTTGTATTTAGGAATCACAACAAATGAACTTGATAAATGGGGGGAAATTGAATATTTAGTATCTATTGGTAATTTGTATTATTATCAAGGACAATATTATGAAAAAGTTGACAATTATTTACTTGATTTAAAAGATGATAAAATAGCTTATGAATTTGATAAAATACAACCAATTAAGATTGATAATCTTGATAATATTAACAATATTTATGATAATGGGTTTAAAAAAAATTTAATACAAAGAATTATAATTAAGAAGTTTGATTAAATATTAATTTAATAGAATTTGGAAGTTGCATTTTTTTTATAGTTACAGGTATATTAGTTAAATTTTCATTATCATTATTTAATTTTTTTAATTTTTTTGATTTTAATAAATTTTTCACTCGTTTTGTTTCAAGTTTTAATAATTTATCAAATTCACTCGAAACATCAGCATTCTGTTTTATAAAATAATTCAATTGATTAAATTCAATAGAATATAAATATAATCTAAAGAGATGATTATTGGAGCTTTTTATATTGAGCTCGTCGAAATTTTCTAGAATCAGTTGAATATCTTTTTTATTACACTTTGATTTAATATTTATTGCATTGTAGATATCATCATCTGAATCCATACTCTATTGAAATATTGGATCAATAAAGGCATTATAATAAGAGGGGACTCAATATGGATACGAGAGTGTGTCACGTGTGCGCGGAACTATTAGTAATAGACAAAGAGCTTTTAAGGCATAATAAAATAAAATAAAATACGGCAATTACGTAGAAAAAAATAAGTTGAATTCTATTCAGTAGCTAAACATGCAACATCGATTTAATTAGACGCCAAGTTTAGATATAATAGTTGAAAGGAAAAATAAATTTTTCAGCAAATCTTGATTTTTGACTCTTCGTAAGTTAATATAATATTTTTTTTTTCAGTGCCTTTATATACTGATAGTTTTTTTTTTTCAGTGCTTTATTCTCTAATATTTTATAGAAAGTATAACCAACTGATAGAGTAAGAAGAAAAAGTTAAAATTACAAGTATACGAACTCTAATAAAAAAAATATGTCGGTTGATTAGTTAACTTCACGACAATTCAGGGCTGCATGAAGAATGTAAAATCAACATATTGAAATATATTCTTTACTTGCTCTATTGTTAACTAATTACAAAGATTTCTCAGTTAATCTCCGTTTCGTGCTTGGTAACCACAGGTATAACCGTAGAACGTTAAGCGCACTGTACCCGTAGTCTACTATATAATTTATTGTGTACAGAATACTGCTCAATCCTATCATTGCCTCACAATCAATCCCCCAAACCGCATAAGTATCACATAATGAAGTATGTGTCTATAAATATCACAATAGGTTGATATATTTTCTTTTTTTTAATTACCAGTGTCCCTAGTTTTCCCCAAAATGAATGCATTAATGTATATAGAATTTTTTTTTTTTTCTTTTCTTTTCTGCCTTTGTTAAACACACCAATTTTTCTAGTGCATATGTAAATGGATAGAGCGAAATTTGTTTTTTAGCCAGAGATTGATTGAACAAATTGTGAAAAAAAAAACTACACAACAATGTTAATAATGCAACATAGATTGGCAGGATCCAAGGTAGGTCATCTCTTAAAGTGATTACATAATATTATAGAAAAATAATCTATTCGTAATGTTCAAAAAACCTGGTTCCTGAAATTAATTCTTCCAACAATGTACTCTTTTTGTCAGGCTATGCTTAATACGACAATTTTTTTCCTGCATTTCAGTCAAGTTAGGAAACAAATATGCATAAAAATATTAAAATTAAAAAAAAATAACAATTTGTACATGAAATAACAACAAACTTGATCAAATTCGTACTTGAACAATAAATCCACTACATATTAAACAAATTTGAAAAATAGCACAAAAAGGTACAAAAGTACACAAATCGCCACAACTAGCCTATTATAAAACGTTTAGAATTATTTACAAACATTGAATCAAAATTATTTCCAATAAAGAATCTTTTCAAAATTCAAACATAGACGAATCAGATCAACACTCTCGAAACAATAGACAAAAAAAAAAAGGTTTGTTGTAAATTTTCTTTTTTCTGTTATTCCGTTTTAAACTTTTGAGACAATCTTCACCTAATATGCTCATAGTAAAATTATTACATTCACTCTCAACCACTTGTTGCGCGGATAAATTTTAAAGCTATTTCATCGAATTTCAATATACGATTAAGGTACCAGGTACGCCCAGCATCCCCAAAAACGAGAGAAAAAATTCTTTTTTTTTTCTTTTTTCGTCCACTAAAATTCTCGCTATGAAATAAACGGTTCGCAGAGTCAAAGTCAAAGTCAAAGTCAAAGTCAAAAGTCATACCAGCACGGCTGAAACAGCTTAATACTTTTAAAAAATTTCAATAAATCATAACAAACAAGTTAACTAATCTAATTCTCTATGATTTCGTCTCTTTATTAACATTCTTGCTTTTATTAATATTACAAAGTACGGTTAGTAGTGTTTCGTCTATTGTAAATATATTAATAGCAATGTATTGTTGTAAAATAATTAATTGCGCATTTCACACTACAAAATAATAAAAAAAAAAAAGAAAACCGAAAAAAATAAAAAAAAAAAAGAGACAAAAGAAACCGAAAAAAATAAAAAAAGAAACAGGAGAAAAGGATTCAACAAGTAGCAGATTTTATTTTGTTCAACACCTTAAATAATTTTTTTGTAAAGTTAAATTGATTTTTCTTCCTTCATTAAGTTTTGATAAAGTGTTATTCTATTAAAAAGAATATTTTAATAACATTTGAAACTCAAATTAAAAAGACACTATCATTATTTTAAACAATTCTTTATCAGCTGATAATTTCAAGTAATAAGGTACCGAATAAAGGCTGCTCTAATTAATATATTAAAACTCAAAATTGTCGAATCCTTTTAAGATATTATTTTAAGACCACATCGTAAACTAAAATAACGAAAAATACGAGGGGTTTTTTAAAAGATTTATTTTTTTAAACTTCATTCATTTTAATCAATCATCAATACTTTGAGATAATTTCATTCTATTTGAATTTATGATTTAATGAACTCATCAAATAAATTTGATAATAATGA
Source organism: Yamadazyma insecticola (assembly GCA_030571995.1). Taxonomy (NCBI): domain Eukaryota; kingdom Fungi; phylum Ascomycota; class Pichiomycetes; order Serinales; family Debaryomycetaceae; genus Yamadazyma; species Yamadazyma insecticola. The sequence continues at coordinate 57,831 of JAJLZB010000014.1, forward strand.
TGATAAGTCATTTAAGAAGGCTTTACAAACAGCTTCTAATCCAAATTTTCAATTAAATCAAAAAAAGAAAAATACAAGAAGAAAGCACAGAAATAGTCATTTAGGTTGTGGAACTTGTAAAAAGAGAAGAATAAAATGTGATGAAAATTTACCACTGTGTTTAAATTGTTTAAAGGGTAAATTACATTGTGCTTATTTAAATTTAGATCCAACTGCAAGGAATGCTTTAAGAGTTGCTCAATATAATCAAAATGTTAGAAATGATAAACCTGATGATGATAATCAGCCAAGTTTAATTGTAACTCCAACTTCGGGTCATCCAAATTCTGGTCCTCAACCTCCTTTACCAATACCGAATCATAATCCAAATTTACAACCAATAATGCCAACTACTTCTGTTGGTATAACTTCTCCTTCAAATATTAGTCCAACTATAATATCATCAAATTCTTCACCTCATAATTCAGTACCTCCAAGTTCTAATCAAAATACTCCAAATTCTTCAAATTCTACAATTCAAAATCAATCTCCTAATCAACAACAAACTCATCAAAATCTTCATCCAAATCCTGCTCCTCCTGGTACAATCATTCAATCTCCTTATGGTCCTTTAGTATCAATTCTGCCTTTCCCTGTAGGTGGTATGGTTTATCCAAATATGGGTGTTCCAGTTCAAGTACCTCCTCAAATGGTTCAAGTACCTGTACCTTTTTATCAACCAGGTCAACCAGGTCAACCAGGTCAACCTCCACAACAGCAAGTTCCAACAACCCATTCAACTCCTCAATCTGCTCCACAATCTGCTCCACAATCTGCTGCACAATCCCATATATCGCCTATTCCACCACCTGCTGCACCTCCACCTTCTGTGCCTTCTAGTGCTAGTGCACCTACTATTCCAACTACATCAGCAATTCCTTCTCAAGTACCCAATATCTTACCTCAACCAAGAACAAGTACTTCCGGTTCATCTGCTCCTTCTGCTAATTTGTCTGATAGAGCATCATCATTTTCTGGACCATCTATTACATCATCTCAAGCTCCTGCAATTAAAGTTTCTCCTGGAAGTAAATCACCAATGGGAGTTCCAACATCTGAACCTGCTGCACATGCAAATTCAGCAACTTCTAATTCAACTAACTCATCTGGAAGTGAATCAACTAGTCCTAAATTACATAAAGATGGTTCTTATAGTTCATTATCACAATTGGAAAATCAATCATTATCTATTCCAAAGACAATTCCAACATCTAATTCTGCGACTAATTTATTAAATACTGCTTCTGCAACTACTACTAAATTAAAATCAGAATCTCCTGATGATATCAAATTACCTCCTATTAAAATGTTAAATGTTAATGAATCTGATAATGAAAAAGAAAAGAAAATCCCAACCATATCCAAACTATTATCATAAGTTAAATCCATCGCTTATATTTTTTGTATTATATTTAAACGTTATTATTATTATTATTATTATTATTATTATTATTATTATTATTATTATTATTATTATTATTATTTTGTAATCATAAATGTATATTTGATCTTGTCAAAAATTGTGAAAAATATATATTCTTTGCTTAAACTAAAATCTATTTAATTATTAGGTCCGGTAGCTGTAGCTGCAGCTGCTTTCTTTTTAATCTTTTTATCATCAATTTGTTCTACTTTAACTTCATTTAATCCTTTTTCTTTTAATAATTTTTCAATCATTTCTTTAGCTTCATCTGAAACATCCCCTTGAACAAGAATTTCTTCTTTCTTTTCTGCATTTTTAACAATAGAACATCCTGTGGCAAATTTTGAAGCTAATTTTTTTGATAATTGTTTCATATCAATTTCAAATACTTCTAATCCACTAATTGATATAATATGTTTACGCTTATTACGTTCAATTCTTTTAATAACAACTTTTGATGATAATTTTTTTTGTAATTCTCTTTCCACCCTAGCTTCTTCCTTTTGTTGTTTTTTTTGTAAATCTTTTGATATTTTTTCTTCTTTTTCAATTGATAAAGTAGATGTAGTATTTGCTAATGCTTCATCACTATATAATTGGTTAAATAATTCAACTTCATTTTCTTGTAACCATGATTTACATCTATTGAAAGATAACCCAAATTCACAGTATTCTGGAGGGAATGTACAAACTCCACAATATTTAACTTCTTTTGGAGTTGCTACTTCTGCCATTTTATCTTTTATTTCCTATACAAAAAATTTTCAATCAATTGAAGAATCCGCTTTCGCATTTAATTAATGATTTTGCACTTTTATTGAATATGGTAGCGCTTTGTAGTTGAAAGAAATTATATTATATTATCTTTACTTTATAAATCTGTAATTTACTTTACAATTTTGATAATTATATTAACAAATATATCTATATATCATATTTCAATAATAAACTAAATTTTCATCACAATTGCAAAAATTTCTGACTGCAGAATAATTCTCTAATTCAATACATTTATTTAAAGATCTTTCTAAAAGAATCTTATCATCAAATTTATCATAAATTAAACTTAAATAATACCAAACTTCAATTGAATTATAACCTAATGGCCAACAATTTAAAAATCTCTCTAATTGATTTTTCAATCTTATAAGACCACTATTAAAATCTTTTACTGATATAAATAAAGAATTATTAAGTTGATCATCAATTAAGAATAATTTTGCTAAACCTAATAAATTCAGTAAATAATCAACTTTATTAAATTGATTCATTTCATCTAATCTTTCTAATGATTTTTCAAATTCTTGTAATGATAAAAATTTTTGTTGTTTTGAAGCCAAATATCCTAATTGTAAAAATGTTTTAACTGTTGGTTTATAAATATTTTCAGCTTCAATAATACATTGTTCACTTTCTTCATATAATTCTATTTTATAATAAATTTTACTTGCCCATAACCAAATATCTTGTAATAATCTTTTCTCATTATTTCCTAAAGAATCAATACTAGTAGAATTTGAATCTAAAGTTTTATTATTAACTTTACCATTAAGTGTTGTTGAAGATTTTAATTTACTCATTTTTTTAATATTATTTTTAGCAATTTCTTTCTTTTCAGTATCATTATTTGATAAATTTTTATTAGTTTTTGGATCAATAAAACTTGGTCTATGAGACCATTTATTATCAATTAATGAATCTTTACCATTTGATTGAATTTGTTCTTCATATTTAATATTAAATAATTCATAATATAATATGAATACTTCACTTAAATAATCTAAAATATAATTAACTCCATAAAGTAATTCCCAAATGGCTATTTGAGTTAATTTAAGTTGCATAATTTCATATTTAATTTTAATTGGAATATCAATTTCATCATTTTTACATTTTATAATAAATATTCCTGCAATATTTAAACCATTATTAATAAATTTTTCCAGTTCTTTTAATTTAATTTCATCTTCATTTTGAATTTCATTTGTTGATGATAATAATGCTAATAAATTCCAAGTTTGAAATGATTCAGGATATTTTTTAAGAATAAATTTACATAATTTAAAACTTGATTGTAATTCATTAAAATATGATAAAATTAATGCATAATCAAATAAAATATTTAAATTACCAGTTGAATTAACAATTAAAGCATTTTTATAAAATTCAAGTAATTTTTTCTTTTGTTCTTCAATAAATTCAATAGTTGGAGTTTGAAATACTAATAAATGATATTTTGCATAACCTAATGAATACCAAGATGAAGATATTAATTCAATTAATTCTGATTTATCATTTAAAAGAATATTAATATTATATTTATGATATAAGAATGATAAATGATTATCTTTAAATTTATTATTAAAATTATTATCATAATTTAAATTACAATATTTCTCTAAAGTATTAAGATATTTTAATAATTTATCACTAAAAATTTTTAAACTTTCAATAATAACATTTTCTTGGGTATATTTAAATTTTTTTTCTTTAATTGAATTTAATGGATTGAAATGTGTTAAGCATAAATAATAAACTTCAATTATTGATAAAATATTATTAATTTCTCCATTATGTTGTTCTTCACTTTTATCAATATACTCAATATATGTTTTAAAAGCTGCAAATGCTTCATCATATTCATCTAATTCAATTAATACTTTAATTAATGATGCTAAAATGATTTCACTTTGATATGTTTTCTCTGTTAAATTTATTAAAAATTTTTTTGAAATATTCCCACTAATTAATCTCAGTGATTTTCTACCCAAAGTTGAATATAAATTACTAACATAATCATCAATTTCATAATCATCACTTGAAGCATTTGGGAAATTTCTATTTGTAGTTTTTAAATTAATATTAATTTCTTTATTTAAATATTTTGAATATTCTTGTTTAAATGATTTATCAATTATTTTATTGATATTAATATCAAATTTAAAATTAATTAAAAAATTACAATACCTAATTAATGAATTTTTATTATCACTAAATTTTAAATTTATTATATCTTTATTAAATGATAATTGTCTTGTACCTTGATCACTAATATGTAAACTTAAATATTTAAATAATATTTCTAACCAATAATTAGCTGCTACTTCAGATTTATTAAATGGTCTTTCTTTATAAGTTAAATATTCAATCCATAATTTATAAGAATTCCCACTATCAGTAATTCCAATCAATACATTATATCTGCAAACTAAATAGTTTAAAAAACTATTTTGATTTTTTGTTAATTTATTTGAATTAGAATATTCATTATTAACTGAAATTGAATTAAGAACTTGATTCATTAAATCATTTTGTGAATTTAAATAATATAAATGACTTAAAATAATTGTACAATACAATTTATCTTGATAATCTTTATTAACATCATTATAATTATTAGTAATTGATTCTGCATATCCAATTAATTGACTTAATTTATCACTTGCTGAAGCTACTACTTCATCTTCATTAGTTCTATATAATTGAGCTGGAACTAATTCAGATCCATCAAATTCATTTTGTATTAATAATTGTAATTGATAATCAATGAAAACTAATTGTTCAAAGAAATCTTGTGATTCTTGAAATTCTAATACTTGCTTAGGAAAACATCCTAAATTTAATGTTCTCAATATATCATCATTTACTGATTCCAGAATCAACATGGTTGGTCTATTTTTTTTATAATTATTGATTTTTTCTTTATTACAATTATAATTTAATATGCCTATTTACCATAAATTCACAATATATAAAGTTAGTTGTTCAAAATTTCTCGAGTCGCAGATTTTTATCTCGGGCCTCATATGAAAAAAAATAGATCCTGTGAAATTTAGTGCTTGGTCCCCCACAATCTTATTCTTTATTTTAACATCTTTCAAAGATCTTGTAAAGACTTGGTAGATCTGCAATTTGTGTAATATCTTGAGTTATAGAATTAGTAATTAAAATTTTTTGTTTCACCATTGGATAAATAAAATTTTCTAGAAGTCTATTCATTTCGTTTCTTTTAACTTGTTTTAATTGTTCTGCTATTTCTTCTTCTTGTTCTTCGTTATCTTCGACATCATTAATTACTTCCGGAACGTGTAATAAAGATATTTCTTGCATTATACCTTTTAAGCATTCTTTCTCCAAATCATAATTCACCTTATTTCCTAATCTATAGATAAAATGTGCCAATTTACTCCATACAGGTTTAAGTCCCTTAATTATCATAGGCAATGATTTTAGAAAATAAATGCCATTTTCTTGTATTATTTTGATTTGGAAATACTCTTCAAACATCTCTCTCATATTGACGATTTTTCCCGATACTTCTTGCAAATCCGTTAGCTCATTGTTGATTTCATATAAAGGTTTTAAAATCTCTTCAAGAGGTAATGGTTCTGTTAATTCTAATACCCCATAATTACAGAAATTGTTTAATGCCATCTGGTAGAAAAATTGGTTTAAAATACTTCCATAGTCACAAATGAATAAATTAACATCGTACTGGAAACAACATAACCTCTTTGTCTCATCTACAATCCCAATATAGGAACTCTGGTTGATTATAGAAGTCATTTCCTTATTAACACTTTCTTTCAATTCTTCTTTTAATTCTCTTATACTATCCAATTTGACAATGGCCCTTTCTCTATCTATTTTTTCAATCCCTGCTTCCGAGTACAATTCATTCTTACTCTCTTGATCGGTGTCTTCATCATCAGAAGACTTATCATTAGTTAAATTGACTTCTGGCTCCGATTCGTCCGTGGTGTCGTCGTGTTTATGATTACATTGATGGTTGACCTTTTGACTATAAAATCCTTTTAATAGTTCCTTCTTGGAACCAATGTTTGCTTCTTTGTTCCATTCGTGGTGCAGTTCATCGTTTGAGCTTTGCTCTTCCTGAACTGAATTCTCTCCGACTTGATCCTCTTCATTTTCATCTTCAGTATGTTCGTGTTCAGACTCAGCAATTTCTTCAGGTTTGCTGACAAACAACTGCTGAGAGGCATCTCTACTCGGCTTTTCATTTGATTGTTTTGAACTTTCTAAATCTCTTTGATCATTTAATTCTTGGTCCTCTCCTTTCTTTTCTAGAATCTCGACTGCTACTGCTGCTTCTGCTTTTTCGTTCTCTCTTTCCTCTTCCTCGTCTTGTTCTTCTTCCTCTTCTTCTTCTTCTTCTTCTTCTTCTTCTTCTTCTTCTTCTTCTTCTTCTTCTTCTTCTTCCTCTTCTTCTTCCTCCTCTTCCTCCTCTTCCTCCTCTTCCTCTTGTGCCTTCTCTGGTTCTTCCACCTTCTCTTCTTCTGACTCAATTACCTCCCCATCTTCTGCCACATTCCTCTCACTGCTCTCCTCCGCATCCATTTCATCTCTGCCTTCATCTTCAATATTTTCGGATTCCACAATATCTTGTTTAATATCATTTTGTGTCAACCCTTCAGTTAAGAAATCCAGGGTTTCGATATCACTTCTATTTAACCCAAAAGTATTATCCCCTTGTGAACCATCTTCTTCAGCTTCCATTACGGAAATATCATATTTGTTTGATATCGTTTGTAATTTTGCTGTCATCCTCTCTTTGTAGTCTTTTCTCGTTTGAGATGGGAGGAATTCACCCAACTTTGATTGACTTGAATCCACTCTGACCAATCTACTTTCATTTCTTTGCTTTTTAATGGCTAGTGGGTAGTCATTTTCAGTGTTAGCTCTTTTCTCAGTTAATGCCCCATTTATTTTGAATTTTCTTGAGGTATCAACACTAGATAATAATGAATGAACTTTAGAACATATAGTCGATATTATCTCTTCTTCATGTAGAAATCTCACTTCTCTCTTGGTAGGGTGAATATTCACATCTAATATAGAAGGATCTAATTCTAAGCTTAGGTACATGAAAGGATGATGACCTTTAGGAAGAAATGTATGATAAACAGAACTCAAAGCTCTCTTTAAAGGATCACAAGAAACAAGTCTATGATTAATGAAAAATACAGATTGTAATTTTTTTCTTGCGTTGAAATTTGAATTGGTTATTGCTCCTGAAACATTAATTATACCTAATTTTTCAGAGAAAGGACCTTTATTATTCTCTGATTTAATCTCTAAAGGTAAAATTTCATTGGCAATTTCAGAACCGAAAACAATTCTAATTCTTTCTTTTAAAGGTAAATTAGGTCTTGTTATTAATGCTTGATTAGATTCACCAAATTTTTTTAAACTGAACCCTACTTTACTAGAATGAACTGAATATTTACCAACTACATCCAAAATTTTTAAATATTCTTCATTTTTGGAACGTAAAGACTTCAACCTTGAAGGAACATTATAAAATAAATCTTCTACTATAATTTGAGTACCATCTCTTCCAGCAATTGGTTTAGGATCAGTCATATCACCTTTAAAATTTGGACCTGCCAATTTCCCATTTAAGTAAAATGCCTTAAAAGCTAAAGGGGACTCTTTTGTTTTCGTTATTACTGAAAGTCTTGAAATATGAGATATACTTGCAAGAGCTTCACCTCTAAAACCGTAAGTGGCTATGGATTCTAAATCTTCAAATTTAGATAATTTAGAAGTTGCAAACCTTTCACATAGTAATCCTAAATCTTCTTTTGCAATTCCATGACCATTATCTGTAATTTGAAGTAATTTCATCCCACCATCTTTAATCAAAATCTCAATCATAGAAGATCCTGCGTCAATTGAATTTTCTAAAACCTCTTTTAATGCATTCGCTGGTTGTATGATTATTTCACCTGCTGCTATTTTGTTTACTACCAGTTCTTCAAGTTTTTTGATTTTTGTTTCAGAATCTGTCATTAGTTCAGTTATCTCATCTATTAAATGGTTATACGTCTAAACGCATCAAGACGCGAATTTTGGAGCCATTTTCAAAACCAATATTAGCCACAATCAAATGACTTCAAATAATGAAACAAATGGGTTGACAGAGACTTCGAATAATGTGGATAAAAGAGGTAAAATAAAAGTACCTATCAAAAGACTTTTAGAAAGGTACGATAATTTAGTGGGGAAATTAGAATATGAGATGGGTGATGCATACAAAGGTGAAGCATCAGAAGAGGTAATAAACCATTTAAATGAATTAAATGAAATATTCGAATTACTTAAAACTAAAAAAATAAAATCGACTCGTATTCAATTGACAGATGCTGATGCTTTAAAAGATACTGCACATTTTGCAGCTATTAATGCAAAAAATTTAAAAATGGGTGATGTTGGGATATCTTTAAATCAGAATCAATTTATTTCACAAATGAAGGAATATCTTGGAGGAGAGAATGCCCATTTAAACATAAATACTGATTCCAGTGATGAAGATTATGGCAGAAGTAGTACCACGGCTGATAATGATAGAAAGGAAGAATTATTTAATTCATTTAACTGGTTAAAATTAGGAACCATAATGTATAAAGTAAGTGATAAACCACTACCTATGTCATTTCTTAATGGTCCATTAGAAATGGAAAGAAAGGTAATAAATAGAAGACAAGCCATAGATGATACAAGAAATGGTGTGCTTACAACTGCTAAACAAGTAGATGTTGTTGAAATATCTCAATTAGAAACTAAATCTACTGCTAATTTAGTAAAGGGAGTTTATTCATCTTTCCAAGAGAAAGCTGATGGTAAATCTATGAATTTTTTCAAATTTTTCATTGATCCAGATTCATTCTCCCAATCTGTGGAAAATTTATTCTTCACTAGTTTCTTGATAAGAGATGCAAAATTAAAGTTAATCAATGATGAAAATGGAATACCAATGGTTGAAATAGCGCCTCCTCAACCAAGATTTCAAGACGATTCTAATGAAGTACTGAAGAGAGGCTCCAGCGTACATAATATTGCATCTTTTGATTATGACACATGGCTTCGATTGATTGAAAAATTTAACATAACTGAATCTTTTTTGGGTCACAGGGACGAAGAAGGAGATGAATTGGATTCAGATGATGACGATGATGACGACGAAGAAGTTGTTGAAAATGGGGGAATCATAGAAAATAATCAAAACTCCCGAGATGAAGAGGAAGACCAAGAAGAACCAGAATCTATTCTTGCTAATAATGATGGAATTGAACCAACACCTGAACCACCTATTAAAAGACGTCTTGAAACCTCGCTGTCGACTAACGGGTTATCTTCAGATACAGAAGAACCAGAGACTTTGAGGAAAAAAGTCAAACGAGAACATCTATGATTATATATGCCTTAAACTATGTACACTATTTACAAAAATCTATTTATTTATAACGCTATTTACAATGGATTTTTCAATGTCGACCCAACCTTCTACATTTAATAAATCATTTAATGGCCATTTTCTAATTGGCAAGATACTTAAATCTGAAACTTTATTCAAATTTTCGAAAATCTCAACTCCTGTAGCACCAATCATTACAGCATTATCAGTACATAATGGAACATCGGGGAAATGAAAACAAAAATCTTTTTCATTGGTATTTTCAATTGATTTAATATTTAAATCCATTTCAAGCATCTTTCTAAAAGTCTTATTGGATGCAACACCTCCAGAAAATATAAGATCTTTAACTCCAACAAATTTACCATCTCCATACTTCCCATGTTTAACCAAAGATATGTTCACTCTATCTATAATATGTTTGAATATGAATTTTTGGATTTTATACGCTAGGAATTGCTTTGTTTCATCATCTAAGTTACCATGTTTTTTTTTATAATTCTGTACAGTACTTAAAAAGGAAGCAAAAGAAAATTTAACATCTTGGGGCACTTTTTCATCATGAGGGCCACGTAATGGAAGTTTTAAAAGGAATTGGAAATCATTCTTCCGATCATTGGTTGAAATTTGGTTAAATTTTTCAATTTTACTATTAGGAATATCATTAATGAACTTCTCTAGTTCTTTCCCTAACATGTTACCAGTGAGTCCCAATTCTCTTGCACATTTATCTATAGCATCGCCAACTGCTATGTCTATAGTATCAATGATTATTTCATGTTCAAGTAAAGATTTCAGGTGTACAAGCATTGTATGACCACCACTACAAAGTAAGCTTAAAAATGGGTATTCAGGGGGGTTTATCCATGGTCTATCTGATTCGGGTAATTTGGCAGTAATAATATGACCTAACATATGGTGAACACCGATAAAAGGTTTGTTCCAAGCTATAGCAAGGCCCTTTGCTAATTGCAAACTAGCTGATAATGATCCCACCATACCGGGGCCTCTGGTGCAACAGACGAGATCAGGGTGATTTTGGTTTAAATCGTGTCTCTCTACCATTTCATAAACAATTTTACCAATCATGTTTTGATGAAATTCATGTGCTTCAGTTGGTATCACACCTCCTGCTTTAACTGAGTTTAAAGTCTTCTTCTTATGGTCAATGATTTTTATAGGTTCGCCCGCTTTCTTTTCTAAAAGTGCTACGCATGAGTCATCACAAGAAGATTCTAAGGCTATTATTCTATAATTTCTTATCAATTTAATATTCGGAAGATGTCCAAATCCTTCTAATCTCCGTTTCCCTATCTGCCGTATCATCTGAATCTTGAAATATTGCTCGCGCTCTCTCATCAAAACTTTTTTTTTGTCAAATAAGAGACTTTAAAAGCCCATCGAAATCCTTTCTTTTATAATTAAAGCTTTGAAAGTTATTATTGAAAGACTGGTGGAAAAAAAATATAGTCTGAATAAAACACTTTTGGACTTTATATAACCAAAGAAAGGAAAACAAAGGAAAAAAATTACAAAAACAAGATATTCCTTCTTTTTAGTGACTAGTATTTATTCATTCATTTAATTACTACATATATCCATTTAGAATTGCTTTCTGTAGAAACGAATGTCACAACTTTATACAACACCTACGGTGCCGCTAGGTTTTCCGCCGCATCATGAAGATGTTTTCCAAATAGATGATTTATCGAAAAGTCCAAACGATCAAAAAGACTCCAAGTCTTCAATTTTAAACTGTATGTTAGCTGGAGGTTTTGGTGGAATGATTGGAGATTCATCGATGCATTCTCTTGATACCGTTAAGACGAGGCAACAAGGTTTCCCAAACAACTTAAAATATAGAAATATGGTCTCTGCATATACAACGATGTTAAAAGAAGAAGGATTCTTTAGAGGTCTTTATGGAGGTTATTCACCTGCTATACTTGGATCATTACCTTCAACTGCTGCATTTTTTGGTACTTATGAGTATTCAAAAAGAAAACTTATTGACGTTTATAATTTCAATGAAACTTTTTCTTATTTCATATCTGGTGTATTGGGTGATTTAGCATCAAGTATATTTTATGTACCATCTGAAGTTTTAAAAACTAGACTTCAATTACAAGGAAAATATAATAATCCATTTACTAAAGAAGCTGGTTATAATTATAAAGGCCTTTTCAATGCTATTTCACAAATATCACGTCATGAAGGTCCTAAAACTTTTTTATTTGGTTATAAGGAAACTTTATTAAGAGATTTACCATTTAGTGCTTTACAATTTGCATTTTATGAAAGATTTAGAAAATTGGCCATTTATTATAATGGTTCAAATGATTTACCAATATCTGAAGAGTTGCTTACAGGTGCAACCGCTGGTGGTTTAGCAGGAGTTTTAACAACACCTTTAGATGTTATCAAAACAAGAATTCAAACTACTTCTGAAACAAGACCTGGTGCAAGTCTTTCGACTTCACAAGCCTTAAAATCAATTTATAAGAATGAAGGTATATTAGGAATGTTTTCTGGTGTAGGTCCTAGATTCATTTGGACTGGGATCCAAAGTTCAATAATGCTTTTACTTTATCAAATTTCACTTAAACACATCGATTCCTTTTTGGATTTTAACGGTCAATTATCCTCTTAAAGAGATGCATGTATCATATTATTCCTACCCATTTTTTTTTCCATTTTTTATTATGTTGTACATAGTCAAGTTATTTTTAAATAGAGAATAGAAATTATAGTATTAACTAAACTCTTTTGAACTAATCAGTTTGAAGCGTCATACTAACCTGCCTCTAAGCTTGTGGCTAGTGATTGGTTTTCTTACATTTTCTAGCAACATTTTTCCTCTTTCCATCTTTCCATTATATATCATATGAATAGCTGATGTTGGTGAACGTTTTGCCCTTTATATCGTCTCTGAAACCAACTATACTCTGACGGAAGTGTCACTAGCCTCTTGCATTTTATATTCTCTTTCGGGCAATTTCCTTCAACAAATAGCGCGACTAGTTTAGTGGTAAAACGAGACGTTGCCATCGTCTAGCCCCTGGTTCGATTCCTGGGTTGCGCAAGTTGTTTTTTTTTATTCACTTGAAGATGATTTGCTCAAGGAGCCTTTTTTTTTGTTCCTACTATAAGTATTTGGCTGTTTGGATCTTTCGCGACACTCGTAAAAGTCAAATGGCCCCAAAATGGAACCTTGAATTGAATGTATAAGAACTAACTTGGGCTTAATAGGAGAAGTTTAGAGAGCGAGAAAGGTACTCCAAGGTTCTACGCTGTTCTGCGGGTATTAAATTGGTAACACCTGAGTCCAACTCTATTCAATTTAGTTTTCCAAAATCCTCACTTCTACTACACCAACATTTACATAGTATCAGCGCGATGAGATGAAAATCAATTTCCGCAAGAATGGCAACTAATCAAGAACAAGACTTAGTGATATACAAAGACAATAATATAATATCGGATAAGATATTAACGTCCAAAGAATCCAGTTTATCTATCATATCGTATGTCGATGAGACTCAGGCATCTTGGCTCACAAGCACATTAATTGAAAATGCCTTATATGGAACAGGAGGAATTGTAAATAAGGAATTAAAGAAAGTTCCAAAAAGGTCAGACGTTTTCTTTATATCATTCTCTAATAATAAAGAATTCTATGTCAAATCAGTTAAGAAAAGTGGATTGGATCTTGAAAGAGATAATTATTTCCATTTTTTGGATTGCTTTAACGATTTATTTATTAAGCACATTACTGATGCTGAAAATTCAGTTAATCAAGTCAAGAAATTATTCGATAATATCATTAAAAATATAAATGAAGTAGAAGGTAGGAAAGTCATTTTCATTGAAAATCCTGAAATCATTTTATCTGCAACAAATATCAGCAGCAACGAACTTTCATCTCATTTAGTTAGAATCAATAGGTTATGTTGCGAACTTATAGTTATTAGTTCACATAGACATCCAGAAAATGTTGATTTAAATATCACTGATAGCAATGAACCTGTTTTCAAATTAACTGATTTTTTAACAAAATTGCATCAAAGATCAAATTTAAATCTTTATTTGGAACCTTTAACAACTGGTAGAGCTAATGATATTACAGGAACTTTAACTATTTCAAGAGGTCCAATTCCTTATTCAGATTTAAATATTTCGGAAAGAGAATACATTTACAATATTACTAAAGAATCCAATATTAAATTATATTTTAGATAAATTTTTTCTTCAAAAAAACGAAAAAAAATGTCTAAAACTTTTTCCTATGTATATTATATAAATCGTCTAATGCAAATTCAATAGAACATCTTGTCCATAATAATGGGAATAATGGCCAAACAGACCTCTCTCCAACCAATATCCAATAAGGAATATTTTCCATTGTTTTATGAACGTCAAATACTCTACCAAAATCTCTTACGAGGTATCTTAATTCTGGAACAATTGTTATTTCTCTAATACTTGCTAATGATTGTGGATAAGAAGGTTTTTCATCGATACAAAACCTCTTTATTTTATCAGATAATATACCTAATTTATCCATAACTTCTAATCTATGTTGAATTTCCATTCCTAATATGTTTTTTAAGTGTTTTAAGAAAGTGAAACCTGCATCTTTCGTATAGACTTGTGAATGATTAAATCTAGAAGATCCATTTATCCCATTTGTATTATCAGAATCATCAATTTCTACATCGAGATCTTCTTCATTATTCCTGTATTGTGTTTGTGAAGGTGGAAGTTCATGATATTTAATCCTACCATATTCATTATAATGTTTAAGATCATTAGAAATCAAAGGTGCTAAGTATGGACGAGCTAAACTTATCACAAAATGGTTGACATTAAATAATTCTGTTAATCTAGTATAAGCTGACTTAGCCTTAATATTATTATAAGAATCTGTTTTACTATCATTAGTTTTACCATCATTTGATTTTCTTGAAGCAAAATAGTGTTGCTGATAACTAACATCTTGAGGTTTCAAAAATGTGATATCTAGATCTGGGCTTTTTGGAACTATATTATTATGATAATCTTTAACATATAATTGAACATTATCAGATAAAACACCTGTACCAATAGAAGCATAAATTGCAGTCCAAATAATTACATTTGGTGAAGTGATATAATTAAGTAATGAAGGTACCGATTGACTCGTTGGATGAACTGCAATATTTAATACTTTTTCTGTCTTTAAATAAGCTTCTTCAAAAGTTAAATCACCAATGGTATCTCTAACAAATTTTAAAAATAATAAGATATCTTGAGAGTAACCTTTCTTAACAACATTTTCAATAACATTACCATATCTTTCATCGACATCATGATTCAACCTATCAATATTACCCATTGCTGAAGCTATATCTATTAATATAGGTATCAATTCTTCATCCGTTAAACAGCAAACAAGAGAAGCAGCAGCTGCACCAACTGCACTACCACCAATAATTCTAGGTAATAAACCTTTAAAATATAATGCTTTAATAACACCTAAATGACATAACCCAAATAAGGAACCACCTTGCAAGATTAATGCAGTAGATCCAAATGATTGTTTTGCATCATGGAAAAAATCCAAAGTCAATTGTTTACTATTCATAATATATTCAGTATTTGTTGAATCTCCTTGAGAATTAATACTTTCATTTAAATAATTAAGACAATTTAATACTTCAGTAATATACTCTTCAATTTTAAATTTTGTCCCCATATAAGATTTCATATATAATCTTTTTTGGGCAATTCCTCCAAAATTTCTTACTAAACCACCTCTCAATAATGACATTATTAATTGGGAATTTTGATTTGATCTTGCATGCTTAAGTAATTTAATCCTCTCATCTATTAACACATAATCATAATGTTTCGATATAAAGTTTTGTCTCCACAAATCTAAATTTGTTAATTTATCAATTTGATATATAGTTCTTTTCCATTCATTATAACTTTGAACATTCTTTAAGTGTTTCAAATATTCTTTTAAAGGGTCCTTACTATAATAAAATTGATATACTTTTTTTATCCAAAAAAGCATCAAGTCTAAAATGAAATCTATTATAACCCAAATGAACGTTGGTGTATAATTGAATATAAATGTAACAATGGGTAAAAGATACTTTTGTACTTTCTTAAGCATTGTAAATTTAGATTAATTAACTAGTTACCGCAAATTGGGGTGATGCATTTAATCTCATTACTGCGCGCATGTGAAGTGTTATCTATTGACTGCAAAAAAAAAAGGGCCCTTTTAAGAGGAAAATAATTTAAGTAGAAGACTTCATTAATTTCTTACTACGACTGAAAATCCTCTTACTAAGATTGGTTGCTTGCAATCCGGATGTTTCAAGTCTATCTTTAACAGAAGAGACTCTACTACTGATAGATTGATGTCTTCTTAAGTCATTATGAGGTGCATTTTGGTAAGCTTGTGAAGCAATTTTACCAATATGTATGGTGGAAGCATTATTTGATTTTTTTAATGTCTCATTAAGCCAAAACAGTAATCCTGTATCATAATCCAATTCTTTTTCGTGTGCTTCCTTTAATTGTCTTATACGATCTATTGGTTGAGATTGTTTCATAATTTTATTCCAATCGAATACTGGATATGAAGTTGCGGTAAATGTCCTCTTTGTATTTTGACTAGAAGAAGAATCTGCACTAGTTACTCTTTTAGATGAACCTAAAGTAGTTGATTCATCATGTTCTGGTAATGCTGCTGAAATTTTATCTGCATTTTTATTAGGATTTGAATCATTAGTTGATGATGTATTTTCACTAGCTTTAGTATCTGAAGTGGAATTAGTCAAATCGCTTGCTCCAGAAATATCTCTAGATTTGGTGGTTGGTTCGGATGATCCCAATAAACTAGCATATCTTTGAGAAGGAAGTGACTCTGATACTCCATCTAAACTTGATTTGGAATCATCAAGTTTTTCTTCTTCAAATTTCCTTTTATATTTATGATCGTGTAGTATTGAATCACTGGTCATATCGCTATGATAAATTCCTAACCCACTACTGGTATTAGATTCAACTTTCTTGGGTTCGCTTGTTTCACTGGTGAAAGTATCATCACCATCTTCACCACCATTATCAGGCTCTTCATTTATATTCGGTAATGCTATATCAATTGTTTCAGGCATTGATACTGAACTTGCAAATGACATTGCATCAGATGCTGTTGAAGTATGTCTTAATTTAGTAAATTTTTGATAACCAGAATTTGACTCATTGCCTGGATTAAAATTAAAAGTTGATTCATTGTCATTATCATTAATAAATTGATCTCTAAAATTATTTGTGTTTGGTTTCCACCCTCCCATAGAGAATGTATTGGTACTCATTGTTGAATCTCGTCTTGATAAATCACGATCTGAATTGATACCTACTGTAGGTTCAGGTAATTCCTTTTGAGAAGAAACTTCAAATGAGTTTTTTCCTGTTGAAATTGAACCAGTTGAATTAACTGGATGGATTGTTGGCATTTCCTCTTGTATTTCCTTCCCATTTGAATTCACACTTGTTGTTTCATCTATAGGTTCAATTGGTAATTCCTTACTTCTATTAGACATGAAACTATCAATAGTTTCATAATTTGAAGAAGAAGCGGATGGTGGGGGGATGTTTGTCCTAGAATTTATACTAGTTGCTGATGGTGGATCCACATTTGTTTCTTTATTCTGCAATGATGTTGTGATTAATGGTGCAGGTGGCTTTCTTATAGAAGGTTTATGACCACTTAATTCATTAACATATTCTTCATGATATTTTTTCTCATCTTTGGTAGAAAGTGGAGCAATTGGAGTTACCGGTTGGGAATCCGAATTATCTTCTATAATACCATCGTTATAATCACCATAATCATAATAATCATAATTATTTTCAAAATCTGGTAATGAAACATCATGGCCATCTATTTGAGGTAAAACACTTCTATTAGCTTCATTGGAGAAAGATGCACTTTGAAGATCATTAATTAAAGAATCTAATGCATCTTTGTTGGATATTGAAGATTTATGTTCAACATCACTGTCACTTTGGTCGTCAACATCGTCATTATTATAAACTTGCTTTTCATAATAAGGAACAGGATCTTCATCATCTGAGTCTGACTCGGAGTCTGAATTTTTAAATTCTTTTCTATCAATAGATAATACCAAAGGATTAGAAGAGGAGGATGTTGGATCTCTTTGATCATTACTTTGTTGATCATCTTCATAATTATCATAATCATGGTCAAATTTTCTTTCATTACCAAATTCCAACTCATGCTCCAACATTTCTTTACCTTCAAATTCTTCTTGTGCTATTTGTTCTGGTGATAAAGTTGGGAGTCTAGCTTCTTTTGAATTATTGGTTTCTTCTAAATCAGGATACTCTTCTATTATATCATTATACCCAAACAGATCTGAAGCTTTGTGGGTAGGTAAAACGTTGATATCTTTAGGCTCATTCTGAATAGAATCATTATCTGAAGCAAAACTTGTCTCTGATAATGGGGTTTCAGTTGCCGATTTTGGAGGTTGAAAATCGCGTACGGGAGCATTAACTGTCTGTTCAACTGGTAATCCTGATAATTCACTTACAGGTTTGTTAGATTCATCAACTTCATCTTCGCTATCACTATCAGATGTTTCTTTCAATTTATCAATAGACAATACTAATTTGTCTTTATCATTTTCTTGAGGAATTTCAAACTTCTCTGCAACTACATTATTCAATTCAGGACTACGTAAATTTTCGTTATCTGAATCACTTGAACTTCCATAATTGTATTCATCATTCCATTCGTCTCCATAGCTGGGTACTGAAGCCCTAACCCATCTGGTTGACTTGTGTCTACCAAACTTGTCAGCCATAGTGTATTAATTTATAAATAGTAAAGAAAAAGAATGCGTAAAAACCAAATCAATACTGACAAAAACAGACAAAAACGACAAAAAAAAAAATGATGCACACTGCCAAAAAAGCCAATTTTTACATGTTAAGAAAAAATGTCATATATTTGAAAGGAAAAGAAAAGTGTCTACATAATAAATTTCAAATTAATATCAGTTGGATGGGAACTACTTAATTGAGGTTTCTGACTGTATTTGCCTTTTAAAATATCTCTCATTTCATTTAATAAGGAAATGTATGACTGATTTGGATTTCTTGTTAATACAGTAATAAATGCGTAACTCATTGCACCAGTTGCAACATTACCAATAGTTGCATCAGCAGAAGTTTGATCATCTTTACTACCAGAAATACTTATAACATCAGCAGGAGAAGTTTTCATTTGTTTAACTTTATCTTGATCAACACTATTCAGATTATAAACTTTTTTAGCTATACCTGAAAGTGACAGTAATGCACCTCCTATATTACCTCTATTATATTGTAAGAATGCACCAAATGCATCACCTCCAACATCTTTTAATAAATTAGGTTCTTTGATAACACCCTTTGTTGAATATACATAAGGTAAATCTAATGCAGTTCCTGAATGACATGAATCATATAATGCTGTTAATCTACAACCTGGTGGTAATGGTTTAACCATTATATCATGCATCCAATCATCTACAATAAATCCATTTTGTTGGAAATCCAAAGGATAAATAACCCCATCAAACCCACTCTCTTCATCTCCATCTAAATCTTTGGTTAATCCTCCATGACCTGAATAATGAAATACTAATGAATCATTTGGTCTTGCTCCATCAACTAACCATTGCATAGCTCTAATAATATTATCTTTGGTAGGAATTTTATTTCTTTGACCTTGATCATCCGTTAAGATAACCATATCCTCATATCGATAACCAAACCTATCAATTAAAAAACTACTCATATTTTTAACATCATTAATACAACCTCTTAATGCACTTTTGGTTCCTGTATAATTGATTCCAATTAATAACGCTTTTCTTCTTCCTGTACAATTTGAGTATTGGAAAGTCATATCGACATCATTAGAAAACCTTTGTGGGGCAGTAGAAGGTGCCAGCATCGGTGGTGGACCTTGTCTATAACCCTGGGGTGGCCCCTGTTGATATCCTTGAGGTGGCCTCTGTTGATACCCTTGAGGTGGTCCTTGTTGATACCCTTGAGGTGGTCCTTGATAGTATCCTTGAGGTGGTCCTTGATGATACCCTTGAGGTGGACGTCCATAATTTTGAGGTGGTGGCTGATTGCCGTAATTGTGTCTTCCTTGACCTGGAAACATGATTTATCTCAAGAATTTCACAACGCGAGAGTGAAATTTATAACCAAATCTGATCTTAAAATCTGACTAAATAGTGGAAAAACGGAAAAACTAAATATATTTTACTATACAAATTATAATTTAGGAGTATCTAAACCTTGTTGCTTAATAACTTCAGGGTAAAATTCTGAAGCAAAATTACCCATATGCCAGAAAGCACCATCAACAACTTGAATAGTACCAGTAACGTAGGAAGCAGCAGGAGAAAATAAGTAAACGGTTGCATCTGCAATATCTTGAGTAGTACCTAATCTTTGTAATGGGATTTTTTGATCTAAAGGTTTACTACCTGGTGGAGCTAATCTTGCCATACCTTCAGTACCACCAATTGCACCAGGTGCAATACAATTAGATCTAATACCTAAAGGACCTAATTCTACTGCTAAAGCATTTGATAAAGCATCAACACCTGCCTTAGCTGCTCCAACATGACTTTGAAATGGTACACCATAATAATGTAAAGTAGCTGATACAAATAAAATACTACCTTTATTTTTTCTCAATTGTTCATAAGTAGCTTTAACTGTATTATAAGAACCTAATAAATCAATTGAAACAACAGATTTAAAAGCATTTGATGATAAATGATTAAAATCTGATAAGAAATTACCTGCTGCTCCAGCTATAACAAAATCAATTCTACCTAATTTCTCTACTGTTTCATTAGATGCTTTTACTACTGAATTAACATCTCTAACATCTATATTACCAATTCCAATAACTTTAGCTCCTTCTCTTAAACTTGAAAGTTCTTCTGCTGCTTGTTTAGCCTTTTCAGCATTTCTACCTACGATTGCTGCATCTGCTCCTAATAAAATCATAGCTTCTGTTTGAACCCTACAGATTGTTCCTGATCCTCCTGTAACGAAAATAACTTTACCTTTGAAAATATCTGGCTTCCATGAGCTACTTTCTATATATGATTTACTTAATGTATTTGGCATCTTGTTTCTTCTTTACTAATTGAAAAATTTAATTTAAAAAAATGTGTATTGAAGTGAATGAGACTTTTATATACTTTTTTGTGGAGAAACAAATGTTTTTACCGAGGTGCCAAAATTTAATGTGCGACAAATGTAGCATTTGAATTATTCTGTACAATAGCTACAAATTCAGTTAAATGTTAATAATCCGATGAGATAAAGAGTATGTACTATTCTAGTATGTTTTTTGGGGGTTTATATATATATTAAGAACTAAAAATATTTTTTTGGGATTTTTTTGAAAAATTTTTTTGAAAAATGTTCTACTAAGGAAAACAAAAGTTGCAAAAACTATTGTGAGTACCTTTAATTGAAAAAAATATTGCCAATGAAAAAAGATAAAACATTTATGGCTATAATATTCTGGAAAAATTCAGTAATCGATCATCACCTATTTTTTACAACTGGTACAATCGTTACATTTTTGTTTACAAGAACATGAAGCACATTTTTTACATGAAGCACATTTGATGTCTTTATGGTAGTTGACTAAAATTTTGGAATTCATAATTATAATTTTTTGTTGAATGGAATCTAAGGATATATAACAAATCCAATGGGATTCAAGTGGTATTTATACTTTTTTTCCTATATTATTACGTACTTTCAATTGGCAATACTTTTAGTTGCAACCGTAGAGTTAAAACCGAAGAAAATAGTCGTGCGTTAACACTTCGCTCCCCTTTTTTTATTAGACAGTTGCAATTACATAATTTGCATCAATACGGCAAATGTTTCTGATCAGCATACTTTTGTCAAACAATTTATTGTTCGAGAACTTACAAACACAGTCTCGATTATTTGAGAAAAATATTGAGTTCAGGCAAAAGGTCATTCAATTTCCAATTAATTTCTCTATTGAAATTCCCAATTAGGTATCTTAATTGATAAGATTTTTATTTAATATTGATTTCTTATTATTGATCTCACTTTACAACGGTTAATTTAAGCATTTTAACGTTTTTAGTCTATTGTCGCTATTATTTAAAAATGTTGGGTGGGTTAGGCTCACCCTATTTGAGTCAACTATTTACTCTTGCTATTTAATTCCTATTGTTTGATTAGTTACATCATACTAAATGCTAGTTGCAACGGTCAATGCACCTGTAAAAAGAACAACAGGTTTAAAGTTGCCTTTATTTATTTAAACGACCCAATAGCTTCATCGGAGTAATCCGTAGGTCCTTATGGAAATCATAAGTTTTTAAAGGAAAAAAAAAAAAGATTACTGCATCTTTCGTAACTTGATCCCTTGAGTGTATGAATTGACGGGAAAACTTGCAACAATGTTGAGCCTCAACCTTAATGGTTATACGGTAATTTTTTTTTTGTAAATAGTCAACATCTCGCTGATAGCTTAAGGTACTAAGCTACTAGTTTCAAAGTGCCTTCTTCTCTTTTGACTATGCTGTCTTTTCATCAGACTGTGCTTGTTTGTCTACACATTTGGGAAGCGTCACTGCTGGGGTTAGAAGATGTGATGGGAAGATTATGAGATTCGAAGATATTGCTTAGAAATACAAATATTAGTTAGTGATTAAATATTGGAAGATCCAAATCTTTAAAGCCACAAGTGAATGACTAGAGAGACTATACTCTTTCCCCAATATGTTACTCTATGCTCTTACAATAGTACCAATACTGCAGATAGTTGAAAATTAGGTCATTGTATCAAACAGTAAGACATTAGAAAACAAGGAAGAGGGCGTGTGGTCTAGTGGTATGATTCTCGCTTTGGGCGACGAGCCAGTTAACTGGTTTGAAATCACAAGCATGCGAGAGGCCCTGGGTTCAATTCCCAGCTCGCCCCTTAATTTCCTCATGTTTTTTATTATTTTTTTGCAACCATAAAATCTTAATGAAATGATTCTTTGAAGTAAGAAACCCTTTTTGGAGTTTAAAACTAATCTAGAACTGACTCATGCACCTTGATCATAATAAATTTGAAATAAGCAGAACGAAAAATAATTTCTTTACCTAGCAAAAGTTGGCCAGAGATAGGAACAATATGAGAAGAATGAACGGCTTTAAGTTGCTCACAAGACTATTCAGCTTAAAGCCAAAAAACGTATTTGTTTCAAGTGAAATAAAGTGAACAGAAAACCAAGTCGATAGTTATATAGGCTAACTACTTGTAAACAATAGTTTTGGTGACTAATATATTGATACTACTGCCAATCTATATTTACTTATCATAGTGACCTAAAAATAAGCCTCCGAATGAATTACGTAAATTACAGACAAAATATTGATTTAATGATCAGCATCGAGTTTTTACTTGCTTTTGGACTCTTAACATTCTTTACTTCGAGCACGTGACTTTTCTAAATTGTCTAGATAACTCGCTTGGAAATGAATTGAAAAATCCCTAGATTCAATTCCCAGATCCTTTATAACCAGGAAAAAGTAGATATTAGCAGCAGATTAAGCAAACAGCACCGATTTTCTGTTACTTCCAAAACAATTGAATAATAATTCTAGAGAAGAGTGGAAGATCCCGTTGAAAAATATTTCATAGGAAGGGAACCATTGGAGTTTGAAAAGAAATAAGATTAAAAAAAAAAAAACAGTTAACAGAGTATTAAAACTGCAGTTATTGAAACATATTCGAAGAATGCAATGAAGCAGATTAATTTTCTGTGGAAAACCAATTTTATTAAATATTGAAACTTTGCAACCAGGCGTGGATGTGGCATAACCGAATTAGAAGAGCAGAGAAATTATTTTCAAAGACGCTTAAAAATCATAGCGCCAGATAAGATTAAAATTAACATGTCACACACATCGGATCAAGAAACGATAGTGTTAAAGGTATTATCTAATAAACCACATGAGTTTTATGAGATATTGCAAGTAAGCAAAACAGCGAATGATTCTGAAATTAAAAAATCTTATAGAAAATTAGCAATTAAATTACACCCTGATAAAAATCCACATCCAAGAGCTTCTGAAGCTTTTAAATATTTAAATAAAGCATGGGGTGTATTGAGTGATCCATCAAAGAAGAGAATTTTTGATCAAACTGGATCAGATCCAGATTCAAGAGCTAGTGGATTCCCAAGTAGTAGTGGAGGAACAGGTAGAAATCCATTTGGTTCAAGAGGTTCAAGTGTTTTCGAAACTAATGAAGGAATGTTTGAAGATGATATATTTAATTTCTTTTTCGGTAATGGTGCAGGTGCTGGTCCATCAAATGCTCAGACTTTTTCATTCGGCAATAATGGATTTACTTTCCATTCATTTGGAGGTCCTGGGCAGCAAGGTTTTACAAGAAATGCTCGTCCTAATAGAAGACAAAGAACAAATACTCAACCAGAAGAACCAAATTTATTAACTACAATGAAACAATTATTACCTATTTTATTATTTATTTTAGTACCTTTAATATCCTCACTTTTTTCAGAATCAAATGTACCAGATTATTCTTTTAATAAAACAAGAGAATTTAATTATGAAAGGAAAACTCCAAATTTTAAAATTCCATTTTATGTATCTGAAAGATTTTTAAAGAAAAAGAAATTATCTAATCAACAATTAAGAAATTTCGATTCAAAAGTTGAAAATTTATACGTTCAAGATAAAAGATCGAAATGTTCAAGAGAGCAAATACTTAAAAATGATTTAATAGATGAAGCACAAGGTTGGTTTTCAACAGATCAAGAAAAGCTTAGACGTGCTCAAAATTTACCAATGCCAAATTGTCAAGAATTGAGAAATTTGAATTTAATTTAATCCAATTGTATTAGAAACATTAAGTATATAGCTAAACGACATCCATAATATGTGAATTTTTTTTTTCTTTTCCAAAATTTATAAATATTTAATTTTTTTTTAATTTTTCACTCTTTTACAATTGAATCTTTTGAATTTGATTCATTTGAGCAATAAACTTCAATTTTTGGATCGAAATCTGATGATAAATAATCCCATTCTTCATTAACAAAGATTTTATGATGTTTATCATAATTAATATCTCTAATTTTTATGTTATCATAATTTGAATATTTAACTCTAGCATATTGAGCAATTGTAATACCATTTTTAGCAGAACAAGTATAAGTATTGGAATAAGAAGCTGAAATAGCAAAAGATTTACCCTTTCTTTTACTCAATGTAATACCAATTGGATTTGCAATAAAATTAAGTTCTAAACTTCTACTACCTCCTAATGAAACACCAAAAGATAACTTGGTACTAATACCTCCCGAACCATTTGCACTTTCTTGCTCAAGTAATGGACTTAAAGGAACATTGATACTCATTTCACTTCTCTCTTTAGCTTCATTAAAATCCCATTCTATTAATGAAAGTGATTTAGATTTACTTTCTTTGTTGTAAACCAAATAAGTACCAGTATCTTTAAAAAAGACTCTTGAGTCTTTGTCTTTAAAAACACTTTTGAGATATTTATAATTAACATTACTCTTTTTATCAATGATTATATCGTTATACTTGCCATAAAATTGTCTAGATTTATCGGTAAGATCGATAGTATCCATTGCCTTAACAGAATTTAAGGAATCAGTTGGCAAAACCATTGATTTAGCCATAGCCGTAAAAAATAAAAGTTTTATTAAAAGTTGAATCATTATGAAAACAAACAAGTTGTATAATTGAAGTTAATAAAAATTGGGGAGTTTATTCATTTTATTAGACAAGCATAAGATATTTGGTTGCAAACATTGCAAAAAAAAAGAAAGCCCGATGCGGGAATCGAACCCGCAGCCTTTTGATATCCTTTAAATTTCTTTAAAAGTCAAACGCTCTAGCCGATTGAGCTAACCAGGCCAATCTTGTGAAAGAGAATGTTGGGAATAGAATATACCATACACGATGCAAAACTTCTCTATTGAGAATTAAAGATAACTCTACTTTCAATTATAAGTAAATTATATGGTCATATGCATTGAATAGTTGAGGGGGACGTGGTTTAGAAAAGAAAAAAAAACTGGCCTGTCAATAAAGGGCACCTCTTATCGCGAAATGGAACCTGGCAGAAAGTAAAAAATAGGACCACAATAGAACGCCAAATCTAAGTCCCCTCTTTGGTCTAATACCATACATGACGTAATAGATAAAAACAAAAAAAATAAGATAGTTTTAAACTTTCAAGATGAGGCTATCAATTTAAGATGGGAGTCTTAAAAATATTAAAAACATAATATGTTGCATGTTACATGGATGCTTTCCCCGTAAATATTTTTCTCTATAATTTCTGCCTGAATGCACAATTTTAATTGAAAGGTTTCAAAAAAAAATCGGCAAATCGCTTAAATATGCATATATGTTAAACGAAAAGTATATCTTTAAGAATTAATAATATTTTTTGAAGGGAGAAATGTTTTAAAGTTAAATAGTCATTTAAAACTTTGAAATTTAAACTCTCATTAAAATCATTCAAACACATCGATGATTATTTTTTCTGCCTCAAGATGCCTCACTTACAATGTTCATAATTGCAGGTTTTCCTCACTTTTTTTTTTCCTGTTTCGCTGATTTTGACCGCATTTTCTACCCACTTTGTTGTACCTAAAATTATCACCAGCGTTCTCACTGTTTTTGTAATAAAATTTTAACCCTTTTCCGTTAACGAAGTATTCTTTAAATATCGTTTTAAATTTTATTTTGAATAGTTCATACCAAATCCATTAAAAGGATCCGATATTTAAATACCTCAGGAATAGAAATTAATTAATTTTTTTTCCTATAATATTTTAAATTATTACTTTTCAAGGTACTTTTTGGAGTTACGTCCTTTTACTTTAACGCATTTTCCTAACTCCCTGGTTAATAATAATTATAATAATAACAATAATATTGTTATTTCAATTAGAATTTGAAGAAAAGAGAATTTTGGTTAAATTATAAGATTGCAAGAATCGAGTAAATAGATTTCTTTTTTTGTTTTCCCCTTTACTATTTTTGCAAGTTGTCAATTAATCAATCCAAAATTACATCTCCTAATAAGAGGTTAAAATTAGATAGTAGAATGGATTCAACTGAATTGTTAAAGATTCTTGAAGATCCAAATCTTTATCAACAAAATTATCAATTCATACGAAATAACATCATAAATCATATTAAATCTCAAGATGAATTAGTAACAGACTTAAAAGATGAATTAGAAACTTCAAAAACTGCCAATAAAGCTTTTAAACAAGCATTATCTGAAATAGGTACAGTTGTTATATCTGTTGCTATGGGTGATTTATCTAAAAAAGTAGAAATTCATACTGTTGAATCAGATCCAGAAATTTTAAAAGTTAAGATCACTATTAATACAATGATGGATCAATTACAAACTTTCGCTAATGAAGTTACTAAAGTTGCCACTGAAGTCGCTAATGGTGAATTAGGTGGTCAAGCTAAAAATGAAGGTTCTGTAGGTATTTGGAGATCTTTAACTGATAATGTTAATATTATGGCTTTAAATTTAACAAATCAAGTTAGAGAAATTGCTGATGTTACAAGAGCTGTAGCAAGAGGTGATTTATCTCGTAAAATTAATGTTCATGCTCAAGGTGAAATTTTACAATTACAAATGACTATAAATACTATGGTTGATCAATTAAGAACTTTTGCTTTTGAAGTATCTAAAGTAGCTAGAGATGTCGGTGTTTTAGGTATTTTAGGTGGTCAAGCCTTAATTGAAAATGTTGAAGGAATTTGGAAAGAATTAACTGATAATGTGAATGCTATGGCTTTGAATTTAACTACTCAAGTTAGAAATATTGCTAATGTTACTACTGCTGTCGCTAAAGGTGATTTATCTAAAAAAGTTACCGCTGATTGTAAAGGTGAAATTTTAGATTTGAAATTAACTATAAATCAGATGGTGGATCGATTACAAAATTTTGCTTTAGAAGTTACAACTTTATCAAGAGAAGTTGGTACTTTAGGTATTTTAGGTGGTCAAGCTAATGTTCAAGATGTTGAAGGTGCTTGGAAAGCCGTCACTGAAAATGTTAATTTAATGGCTACTAATTTAACTAATCAAGTTAGATCTATTGCTACTGTTACTACTGCTGTCGCTCATGGTGATTTATCTCAAAAAATTGATGTCCATGCTCAAGGTGAAATCTTACAATTAAAAAATACTATCAATAAAATGGTGGATTCTTTACAATTATTCGCTTCAGAAGTTTCTAAAGTTGCAAGAGATGTTGGTATTAATGGTAAATTAGGTATTCAAGCTCAAGTTAGCGATGTTGATGGATTATGGAAAGAAATTACTTCCAATGTTAATACTATGGCTTCTAACTTGACTTCACAAGTTAGAGCTTTTGCTCAAATTACTGCAGCAGCTACTGATGGTGATTTCACTCGTTTCATTACAGTCGAAGCAAGTGGGGAAATGGATGCCCTTAAGACAAAAATTAATCAGATGGTGTTAAATTTAAGAGAATCTATTCAAAGAAATACTGCTGCAAGAGAAGCCGCTGAATTGGCAAATAGTGCTAAATCTGAATTTTTAGCAAATATGTCACATGAAATTAGAACCCCTTTGAATGGTATTATAGGTATGACCCAATTATCTTTAGATACTGAATTAACTCAATATCAAAGAGAAATGTTGTCTATTGTTCATAATTTAGCTAATTCCTTATTAACAATTATTGATGATATCTTGGATATTTCAAAGATTGAAGCAAACAGAATGACTGTTGAGCAAATTGATTTCTCTTTAAGAGGAACAGTTTTTGGTGCTTTGAAAACTTTAGCTGTAAAAGCAATTGAAAAATCTTTAGATTTAACCTATCAATGTGATTCATCTTTCCCAGATAATTTAATTGGTGATTCTTTCAGATTAAGACAAGTTATTTTGAATTTAGCAGGTAATGCTATTAAATTCACCAAACAAGGTAAAGTCAGTGTTTCTGTTAAAAAATCAGATAAAATTGTTGAAGATAGTGATAAATTATTATTAGAAGTTTGTGTTAGTGATACTGGTATTGGTATTGAAAGAGATAAATTAGGATTAATTTTCGATACTTTCTGTCAAGCAGATGGTTCTACAACTAGAAAATTCGGTGGTACTGGTTTAGGTTTATCCATCTCTAAACAATTAATTCATTTAATGGGTGGTGAAATTTGGGTAACATCTGAATATGGAGATGGTTCTAATTTCTATTTCACAGTTAGTGTTTCTCCATCTAATATCAGATATACTAGACAAACTGAACAATTGTTACCTTTTAGCTCACATTATGTATTATTTGTTTCTACTGAACATTCTGATACAGAATTGGATGAAATTAAGAATGGAATTGTTGAATTAGGATTGAACCCTATTGTTGTAAGGGATGTAAATGAAGCTAATTTAACAGAGCCTGTCAAATATGATATAATAATGATAGATT
The DNA here is from genome assembly GCA_030571995.1 of Yamadazyma insecticola. Lineage (NCBI taxonomy): Eukaryota > Fungi > Ascomycota > Pichiomycetes > Serinales > Debaryomycetaceae > Yamadazyma > Yamadazyma insecticola. Next base: position 87,130 of record JAJLZB010000014.1, read on the forward strand.
CAATTGACACAGCTAAGAATTTGAGATTATTACCTGAAGTCAAATATATTCCATTAGTTTTATTACATCATTCAATTCCTGAATTAAACATGAGAGTTTGTATTGATTTAGGTATTTCATCTTATGGTAATACGCCATGTTCTATAACAGATTTAGCAAGTGCCATATTACCTGCATTAGAATCCAGATCTATTTCACAAAATTCAGATGAATCTATTAGTTATAGAATACTTTTAGCTGAAGATAATTTAGTTAATCAAAAATTGGCAGTTAGAATCTTAGAAAAACAAGGTCATGAAGTTGAAGTAGTTGAAAATGGTTTAGAAGCTTATGAGGCTATTAAAAAGAGTAAATATGATGTTGTTTTAATGGATGTTCAAATGCCTGTTATGGGAGGTTTTGAAGCAACTGAAAAAATAAGACAATGGGAAAAGAAATCTAATCCAATAGATTCATTAAGTTTTAGAACTCCAATTATTGCATTAACAGCTCACGCTATGTTGGGTGATAGAGAAAAATCATTAGCTAAAGGTATGGATGATTATGTTTCAAAACCTTTAAAACCAAAACTTTTAATGCAAACAATTAATAAATGTATTCATAATATGAAACAATTGAAAGAATTATCCAAACAAAATAATAGTAATAGAACATCAAAATTTGCTAAAAATTTGAAAAAAGGATCAATTGAATTATCTAATATGACACCAAATTCTAATAGTTCAACAACAAATAGTTCACCAAAATCATCAAGTGATGGAGTATTAGGAAATAATGCCATGATAACTAATGGTAATAATTCAAATGATTTACAAAATGGCATTTCAAGATCCGATGGTCCTCAAATTAAAAAGGCAAATTCAAACGATATCATGGTCAATGGTAGACCTGGAAAATTAGCAATGGATAATAGATCTGTTACTGAAAGTGCAATAAATACCATTCCAAGAAATGATTTAGATGAAGGTAACGATAATTGATTCAAAAGAAAAGAGAGTAAAAAAGAAAATTGGTCTTTTGGGTTTTTATAATAACGGATTGTTCAATTTTATTCTTTTAATAACCTTGTATTTTAATTGTGTTTTAATGTATGTGAATAAATATATTTTGCATTATATATAAAATATATCGAATATATAATTATTGATTTTAAAATAATTTACCATATTGTTTCTTGCCATTTAACTAATTCTTTACTCTGTTGATAAACATCTTTTTGAGCTTTTTTACGCATATAAAATATTGGACAATCATTATTTGAACATAAAACTTCTTGATGCATTGAACCTTGACATCTTTGACATTCAGTCCATAATCTTGAAAATTTATTTTCCAAATAATTCATTTGTGCTAATGCATTACAATATAACTCTGGTGCTGATGATATACAATTATCACATAAAGCACCTTTATTATTAGGTTTTAATGGTGATTTACAGTTCTTACAAGTTTCTGATTTTTTTGCAAATTTTAAAAGACCTCCTGATTTAGGTGCCGCCATTTTAACAGTTCTTGTATGATCACCATTTAATAATTCTTTTGCTTTTTTTTCACCTAAAATTGGTTCAAAAATTCTCATTAATGGATTTGCTAATTGATTTTCTAGATAATATTTAACATCAATTGGTAATGAATTTTCTAATGCAAATAAAGGATCTTCAGATTTTTCATAATTTTTGGTCGAGTTAGAATTGATAATAACATATGCGATTCTATCACCTAAAGTAGGGGCTGAACCTGGGTCTCTTTTCTTCATTCTTTCTGCTAAGATAATATGTGCTTGCTTAGCAGCATAATCTTGTTTTGAATATGCTTTTGTAATAACTAATTGAGATAAATCAACTCTATTTTGTAATAAATCTGCAATAGTTTGTTTAACATACCTTTCAGCTTTTGCAACATCTCTTTCTTCCAATATCACTTCTAAAACTTTAGTAATAACATTTTGAACTAAACGACAATTATCTCTTCTAACAGTTTCAATACCTTTTGTATCCATTTTATCAAATTTATTAGGATTTGTCCAAAATAAACCTGCATATCTTTTCTTATTGATCAACAAATAAGGGAAATATACTTTTTCGAATTCCAATTTAATAGGATTCTTAAATTTAGTTGAAACATAAGCTGCTGCCTCTTCACCTAAATCCATACATTTTTTTAAATCAGGATAACCAAATTTTACCATAACAGAATCTGTATCACCATAGATAACATCAGCATCATAAGGGAACCCATTTTTCTTATTATATTTATCTATAACAGCTTGTTTAGTAACTTCAATCATTTCTCTACCAAAAGCTGTAACAGATGATGAAATTGCCAAGCAAGGTAATTTACCAACAGTAGCACCTGTGAAACCATAAACTGAATTAGCAGAAATTTTCAATGCTAATTGTCTACCATTTAAAACATCTTTTTTGAATGGATCAGTTTCCTTTTTTAAATCTGCTTTAGCTTTTTTTCTGGCACTTAATAATTCATTTAAAATTGTTGGTAAAATCCCTTTTCTTTTAGTATCTTTTACAAAATAATCACCATTGGGAGTTAAAGTATAATCATCTTCAGATAAATTGAATGCTTTAATTGTTTGCTTATTCAATAAAGTAGTATAACATAAATTATGAGCAATCATAATTGAAGGATATAATGAACTGAAATCAAGAGTGGCAATTGGGACATCATAATAACCTCTTTTTGGTTCAATAACAATAGCACCTTCATATTCTTCATTTGTTCCTTCACTTTTATTATTCGGTATAACTATATCATCTTGGAGACATTTTCTGAAAAGTTGTGAAATAACTTTGATTTGTTGACCTCTAGCCAAAAGATAAGAAAATGGAACCCCAGTAACTCTTGCCATTTCAGTATAATTAACCAAGCACATCAATTTTTCAACCAATCTTAATGGTAAATAAGCATCTTTCAAACAATAAACAGCTAATCTTCGTCTTGTTTCTTTGGTACCATTTTGTAAATCAGTAATAATAGAATGTGGAACGTCTTCTTTCTGTTCTCCTAGGAAATGAGCTGAAACTGAATTTAATGTATAACTTCTTAATTTATATTCTCTTTGAACAAATTGCAATAAATCTAATTGCATTCTCCCTTCAATATTGACAACTTTATTTTCTCTTGAACCATATGCTCTTGAACTAAAAAATGTATCTTTAACTTCTTGTGGTACCGTTTTCAATCTTCCAAAATAAGGAAATTTAGGCAATTTTAAAGCTTTTGCTCTATCCAATAAATAAGGAATATCAAAATTAGCAGTATTATAACCAATTATAACATCAGCATCAACATTTACAATGAAATCTTTCCAATGAATTAACATTTCTTCTTCTGTTTTATGTTCGTAAATTTGGGAACCAATAATGGATGAACAAGTATTAACAGTGAAAACATTTCTAACAAAAGGTTTCAGTTCACCAATAACCAGTACAACATTAGCAATTTGAATTACTGGATCATGTTCAGCTTCAGGGAAGATACCTTTTCTTCCAGCACATTCAATATCAAATGATAAAATACGTAATGGAGCCATTTTAGACCAATCACCATCAGGAGCATGAGCAATTAAATCTCTATAATCAATAGTACATTCGATTTGACAAGTAGAGATTCTTTGGAAATCATCAACTAATTTATATTTACCTTGAGGTAAAGTTATCCATGACATACCAGTAATATGACAATCAACCATTAATCTTAATAAGTAATTTATATTATCATAAGTAATAGAAGAAGGTGGGAATAAATTTTCAAATTGAATTTCACCTCTTTCAAAAGCACCTCTAACTTTGGAAATATTTCTAGTGTTATTAACATAGATTCTGAAAAATGGAGTTTTACTATTATTATTAAACCCCCAAATAGATTCTTTTAAATGAATTTCAATATCATGAATACCTTGATAATTAGCTTTAAGATAATTAAGAAATTTTTCTAAATGATCATTTTTAAAGAAACCTCTTGGAACTGGAACGTATAAATAGTGAAGAAATCCTGTAACATTACATAAAATAGAATTACCCTTATCGGTAACCCCAAAAAATCTAGCTGTACTATTATCATTAATACTTGTTTCATCAGCATCTAATTGTTGAAAATTTATATCACGCTGACAGTCTTCAGGATTTAATTCCGGCCTATCCCAAGATTGGTGTTCCTGATCAGCTGCAGTTTCACCTGTCATATCAACCAATTCTTTTTCAAAAGCTGATGGTTCATCAAACGATATATCAGGTCTTTTCAATTTCTTTACTAATTGTTCTTGCGTTTCTGATAATTTTAATTGTCCATCATCGGAAGTTTGTGAGCTTACAGGTAACGAATGTGCTTGATCTAAATGATGATCCAAAGGTCTTTTAGCCGTCATCTTCGATTATGTATTATAGCCTGTGAGCCTTTTTTATCAAATCAAATACAATGTATTATTTGTGTAATATTAAATAAGATGACGCGAATAAATGCTATCGCGTGTGGTGATGAGGAGAGGAAAAGAAGAGACGTGCTGCAAAGTAGTGAGAAAATTAAGTACAAGGTAGAGCCGCAAAGAAAAGACCCACAACAATATAGGGACATATTATAATAATAAATGGATGAAAATCTCATATAAACGTGTTATGTAGCTACTTAAACGCGTCTTTTATTTTACTTACAGTTTTTCGCTCGCTATTGCATGATCTATGTTGAATACTTCAGTACCTGTGATAGAGTCAATATCTTCTGGCTGCAAATTTGATTTTGGACCCGAATACTTCTTATAGCCATAGACAAAGAAGTATATAATAGATAGCATCCATACCCCTCCATTTATAGCTGCTGTGTAATTCATAGTATCCTTATCCACTTTCATACTATCTGGGAACATAGACATTATGATTATAAAACCTATCCAAACACAAGTTATAACATGAACAGCATTGGTAAGCACTTTACCAAAATAAAAGGGACCGGGATGAAATCTTTTAGCACCATATGGAAGCAAAACTAATAGAGCAGGGGTCCCCCAAGCTAAATAATTACCTGCAACAGCTAAAGAAAATAATGCATTAGCAGCAATTGAATTGATCAAAATTAATAGACCTAATAATAATGATAAAATAGCTCCAAAAATAGTTGCTCTCACAGGAACTTTAATTTTTGGATCAATAACTTTAACAATATTATGAACAATTGGTAAACCATCATCTCTTGCAAAAGCCCAAATTTGTCTAGAAGCTGCAATTAAGATTGATACACCCATAAGATATTGACCGAAAGCTATCAAAGCCATAAAAGCTACTGCCCAGTTTTTACCCAAAGCATCAAAAATAATTTGTGACATAGGAGAACCAGTTTTTGAGTCTAAAATAGCTGCAACGTTACCATCTTTGATACATGCAGCAGCTACTATTACAATAAACCAACCTACTAACCAACAAGTTGTAATACTACCAATTATTCCTACAGGGATTGATTTTGAAGCATTCAATGCCTCCTCACTTAAATGCAAACATGAATCAAAAGCTCCAATAGTCCACACGGCAGGCATCCAACTTAATATAAATGACCAACCAGTACTCCAAGTTCTGAAATTTTCTATTTTACCAAAGATAAATGATGCATCATTGAATCCAAATTTTTTAGATACTCCTATAGGAACTGCAATGAAAAATAAAGCAATTAAAAAGCAATTGATTACAATAGAAAACGATTGTAATTTAGCAGCGTGGCCTGTTGTTAAACAACATATAATAGCTTGAGATACTACGGCAGCTGCGAAAACACCATAAAGTGCTGGATTGGTTATATTAAAATCACCTTCTTTGTTGATGTAAACAGCAGCCAAAACTTCATCAGCAAAACCGTAATTAATTGAACAAAATCCACCACAAAGTGCAAGTGAATTCGAGCACCCAATTATAAAACTTAAAGGTACTCTTATTGAATCAGGACAATAATAGTTTGTCCAGTAAAATAACCCACCTGAAGTTGGAATTGATGAAGACAAAATGGACATTGAAATACCAATAAATAGAATAAACAAACCACTAATAAACCACCCCCAAACCAAAGATGCAGGACCTCCAGATAATCCAATTCCTATAATAGACACAATAGATGGCAATAATCCCATGATAGAGAAAGCGATTCCAAAAACTTGAATTGTGGAGTAGGATCTTTTCAACTCTTGCTTGTAACCAATCTGAGCTAATAAATCTTCATCATTTGATGCCTCTTTTGCGTCAACAGACCTAACCTCGGATCTATTAGATAATATCTGCTGCATATGATCACCAGTTCTCGATCTAAGACTAGTTAACCCATTACTGGTGATGGACTTTAGTTGCACCATTTTTTTAGCTCTTCTTTACTCAATTCCCCTAAGTTACTGGGAATCATTTGTATGTTATATAAATTGCGGAAATCGTATCAAATAGATAAGGAAGTTTATTTAGGTTTGGAGCCCGCAGTACTCAATAACAGCATTTTACAGATAAGAGACAGATTTCCTAATTAGTTAGGTCTAACAGATTTCCGGTTTTAAAATGGTTTTAAGTGGACAATAATGCGTTGATAATATAATAAAATAATGCTTATCTTGAATAAATAATTGAATCAATTATGTTAGATTAAAGTCTAAAATTGATAGAGTTTATTGTACCTAATTAGGAAAGATTTAAATTAAAACTTTTATTTAATCTATATATGAAAGTTTTCTATATCATTAATTATTTTTTCATAAACTAAGATGAAAGATTTTATAAAAGTTTCATTCTTTGTTAGTTTAATATTTTTATTATATAAATGATAAAATTCTATTAAATTGAAAGAATATTTATTTAAATTTTGAAATATTGATTCATAATTAATAGATTTATTTTTAAAAGGATCATTAAATAATTCATCTGCTTCATCTTCATCACCTCCATCATCAGTATTAAATATTTTAGAATAATGATAATCCATTGATAAATTAAAAGATTTATCAATTTTAAATTTATTTTCAATAAATGGGCTAGCCATTTTTTCAAGCCAAAAATTTTTCAGTTCTTGATTTTTAATTGATTCTAATAATATAATATAAATTAAACAATCAATGAAAAATTTAATATTTTCATTGAAAAAACTATTTGAAAACTTATCATTTGAATTTAATTCTATTAAAATAAATTCAATTAATGATTCTGAATTATTATTCAAACAATAATTAATTAATTTATAATCAATATCTGAATTACCATTAAAATGTTTAATTAAATTAATTTTAAAATCTTCCATTAAATTTAAATTTTTAAATTCAATTGGGTTAAAAGATTTATAAATTTTAAAAGAATCATCAAATTTATTCATAATTTCTTCAATTGATTTATTATTATTATTATTATTATTATTATTATTATTATTATTGTTATTATTAACATTTATTAATTGAAAGCATTCATTAATTCTAACACAACTCAATTGTAATATAGAAGAAGCTATTAATTTTGTTTCATTATTTGAAGTATTCTTTGTATTAACCAAGCATTTCAAAATTTCATTTAAAATTTCTAGATATTGATCAAAATTCCCATTTTTTAAATTAATTTTACTTATTAACCAATTAATTATACTTAAATTACAAGTTAATAAGAATCCTTGAGATAAATAATCTAATCCATTTATTAAAAGTTTTAAATTAATTTTACCTGAAATAGTTGCTATAATAGCTTGTTGATAAATTAAAGGAATTAATTGAAATATTTGTTTTATAGTCACTGGTTTGATAAGTTCATCAGATAATCCATCACCATCTTCATTAAAAATTGATTTAATCCAATTTTCAATTAAATCATTATAATTATTAATAATAATATTATCATTTTCACTTAATTTTTTAATATTTGGAGTTAAATTATTAGCTAAATTTTTTTCAAAATTATTTAAATAATTTAATATGAATGAATTTTTAATTGAAAAATTTAAATCATTAATTTTATAAATATCTGATAATTTAATAATAGTTATAACAATTGTACCAAATTTTGAATAAAATTCAAGGAAATTTTCATTATCTTCATTAATTTTAAAAGATTCTGGATTATCAATTAATTTCATTAATTTAATTAATAAAGACATAGCACTTTTAGGATAATTTTGTAAAACAACATTAAATAATTTAAAATTATTTAATAAAACTAATAATAAACGATTTAATTTCTCTAAATCATTATCATTAATTAATTTATCAATTATGAAATCAATTTTTAAACTTAAATCTTTTTGTTTATCCATTGAAAATCCAATTGAATTAGTAATGATTAAATTATCAAGATATTCTTGTAAATTAGATTCATCAAGAGATACAAATTCACAATTAACCAGTAATAATTTATCATTTAAATTATCTTGAAAATTCTCTGGACTATTAAAAATTGAAATTTCATGAATTAAAACTTGTTGATTAATTTTTACTTCATTTGGGAAATATTTATTAAATGATTTAATTGATAATAATTTATTAAAAATAAGTGTTTTAATAAATAAATGTCTTAAATTTAAATTAATTTTATTTTCAATTTTATTTAAAACTTTTAATAATATTTCATCTAAATTAGTATCTAAAGATTTCAATTGATTAATTAATTTAGGTAATCTTGTTAAAAGGAAATTTTCCCAACTTAAATTTATATAAGATTCTTGATTTAATTTATTTGATAAATAAATTCCATTAAAAAATCCATAAATTAATTTAAATAAATTCCCATTATTAATATTAAAATTTAAATTTAAATTATGAATTAAATTTGAATTATCAATTTCAATCCAATTTTTGAATAAATTATTAAAATAAAGGAATATTTTAAAATATTCATAAACTTCAAAATTTTTTGAATTTTTATCAATTAATAAATTTGATAATTTTGGTTTAATAATTGATTTAAAATTTTTCAATTTAAATTTTAAATTACAATAATTAAATTGTTTTAAAAAATTATTTAATTGTAAATAATTAAGTAATTGATTTAAAAATTGATTTATTATTTCATTATTATTACCAATTTCAAATTCAGTTAAAATCAATTCCCAATTAAAAATTATTTCATTTATTAAAATTTCATTCTCTTTAACTGTTAGAATTTTTTGACAATAAGTTATATAATTATCAATTAATTTCATTCTAAAATCTTTTGGGATTTCTTTAATTAATAATTGATAAGATTTTAATAATTTAGCTTGTCTATTAACAGATAAATTACTTAAACTTTTCCAAAAATAATTTAATATTAGATTATTATTAGTGGTTAATTTAATTAAATATGTTTCATTTTCTGAATCTTTTAAAAGTGTTTCAAATTCATTGGATTCTAATGGAGTTTTCTGATAAAGCTCATCAAATAATTTATTAAATTGTTTATCCGAAATATGCCTTACATTGGCTAATGTTAAGAGCTTATTGTAAGACATAAGTTCAATTTGATAAATCGAAAAAAGTGTCAATTGCGAGTTTTAAAGTCACCTTTTTTATTTTGTAAAGCTCGCTTAAAAGAAATAGAACAAATAAGGTCTCACTATAATATTGTAGTATATCTATTTTAATTCTCTAATAATGTAACTTTTATATAAATATAAATAAATAATAAACCGAGCCTACCAAATGTTTTTATCAGATTCCTTATTCCATATAGAGTTTTTATCCCAAGTGTCATTAAAAAGATTTATAGTAGAATAATCAGTTAACTGTGGATTTGAATAATTTAATTCAATTGGATATTTAAAAGTACTTGGAGATTGTAAAGAATGTTGACTGCCCAATTTATAATCAGCTGATTGACTTTCAGACATGGAAGATGACGAAGGCGATATTTGAGGTTGTGAAGACATAATATTGATCCCACTTGGTGATTGTAAAGATTGTGTTAAAGGAATAGATTGGGTGCTTATATTTTGTAATTGAATATTACCTGACCCTAAAGGAGAAGGATTTTGATTTGAAATAGATTGCTGTGATTGGAGCGGCTGACTTGTTTGTATCTGTCTAGTTGCCTGTGGCACTTGCTGTAATGAATGTTGTAACGATTGTTGTTGTAATGAAGGTTGTTGTAATGGTTGTTGTTGTAATGATGGTTGTTGTAATGGTTGTTGTTGTAATGGTTGTTGTTGTAATGGTTGTTGTTGTAATGGTTGTTGTTGTGTTGGTTGCTGGTAATAATACCCCAGATTATACTGGTATTGTTGTTGGACCTGACTCTGGCTTTGATGCTGATTTTGATGCCGATGCTGCTGTTGTTGTTGCTGTTGAACTGCTGCAGCTGCTGCCACTGTAGCTAATGCATACTTGTTATTGGACTGATAATTGACCTTCAGGTATGTGTTCGAATGACTTAATTTGGCATTATTCTTTGCAACTTTATCGATAATCTCTAATTGATTGTTAAAAGGTATCAAACCCAATTCTCTCTTTGGATATTCATAACTGGACATATTAATGCTAAAAAAACTTTATCGGAAAATATTAATCACTATTACAAGACCCTGCCTACCTAAATAAAACCAAATTGGAAATTACAATCTAAACAAAAAAAAAAAAAAACGATGGGAATCTCTTTACTATAAGAGATCTAATTTATGGAAATCAATGTATTATTGAATTATAGAAACGAATGAATGGATTTAAGTAAATGAGCGAACGAAACAAAATTACTTGTTTGCTGATTTTTATTTTGTCTTATTGAAATAAAACTTAATACACTGTACTAAGCGTGATATGATTAAAAAGTTTAAAAGTACTTAAAAGAGTAACTAAGATTTTTTTAGTTGAAAAAAAAGTTTTTACCTCGTCCACTATTTTTTTTTTAATTAAATTTGACGCGATTTACTTAGAAACAATAGATGAAAATTAATCAGATTTAAACAAATATTGTTTCATCTAAGCAGATTGATTTAATTGCCATGAAGGAACACCGACATTTTTAATGGCATTATTTACAATATCGTCATTTGATTTTCCTTGATCTTGATCATTTGCTTTTGCTTTCTCTTGTTCTTGTAATTTATGCTTCATTTGCCATTCTGGAATCCCTGCAGCTGTAACACCATTAAATGAGGATGATTCACTAACATTGGGCCTGGTATTTGAATCGGTCTCTTTTGGTTGAACCGGAGTGTCATTTGATTGACTTGGAACAGGTGAAGGTGATGTAGAATTAGATTTAAGTGCAGGCTTTGAAGTATCAATATTTGATGCATTAGTTTTATTTTCATCTTTATTACCATTTTGTTCTTTTTTCCTCTTTAAAATCTCTGAAGCTGAAGGTATAGAACTTGCTGGTGCAATTTTTCTATCAGTATTATTTTCTTTGCCACTTCTTGATTTAATTAAATTTTTTAATGAAGTTAATTCATCTGAAATATCTCCTAAATCATCTTTTAAATTATTCTTTGTTAAATTTAAATTCTTCTCAATTGAATTTTTTAAATTATCAATTTCTAATTTCATTAATCTTAAATCATCATCGAATGTTAATTTATCTTTATTATATTTTGATAAAAAATCATTTACATTATTAATAACTGAATCAATCTCTTTTAATTTTTCATCATTCGCTTGTTTCATTTCTTTTTGTTCTTCAGTTAATTGTTCTAAAAGTTTATCCATTTTAATGAATTCTTCATCAATTTTTTCCTTATCTTCATCTATAGTTGTTTGAGTTGGAGGAATTATTGTTGGAATTATATATTTTGATATAACTTGATAAACTCCATAGGTTACACCAGCTGTAGCTGTAGCCATAATGAAATAATCTTTCCAAGTTCTATCTGGAACAGGTGGTTGAACATTATAATAGTCTAATGGTGCATTATATTGTTGTCCCTGACTAATACTGGTTGAATTACCATTAGAATTACCATTAGAATTTGAAATTGAAGAATTACTAGAATAATTACTCTTAGTTCTATTAATCGCTTCTTCGATTTCTTCTTCATTTAATCCTTTTGATTGTAAGAATTCAATCTTCTTGTTCAAAGGTGAAGACAGAACACTTTGATCGTTTAAAAATGATACAGCACTTTGAATTAATTCTTCATTCATTGTCAAGTGATAAGAAAGGAATTACTAACTATTTTTGAGTGAGCGATTATAAATTTCTCACATTCTGGAGAAAAATATGACACAAAACCCCAGTCCGAGGTCTTATGAAAAAAGTTGCAAATTTTTAAATGGGGAAGTTAAGTTAATAATCGGTGGTGCTTTTTCATACTAATAATCATAATTTTATTAAATTTAATATTTATTATTAAAATACTATTTACAAGATAATTTAATTATAAGATTGTTTTTAATAATTCTTCATATAACCCCCAACTTATACCTGCACTAAGACCTTTTCTACTTAATCTTAAACTTAAACCTTTAAATAAATTTCTTACACCACCTGGTTCATTAATTAATGTTTTAGTAACAGTTAAAACAGATTGATGACTTACAGCATTTGATAATTGTAACCTTGTTTTAATTGAATCAAAAGGTGCTGTTATTGTAGTTGCCACTGATGATGCAAGAACTGCAGCTGAACTATTAATAATACCTGAAATATTATTCTCATTTTGTAATTGTAACGTAATTGATAATTTAGAAAAATCTAATTTAAATGATTCATAAAATAATACATATAATCCAGCGTAAGGACAATCTCTTGCTAATGTTGCAAAAGATCCTTTAAAAAAATTCTTTATTGAGCCTTTTGGTTCCCCATTCAAATAAATATGTTCAATACCTTCATACATCGAATTATAACTATATAAATTTGATTCATACCTAGTTTTAACAACAGTAATTGGCATAGTAATTATTCCTGCTATAGCTCTAACAACAAATCCAATACTTAAATTTTCAATTGGTGATAATTTTGGTAGTATAGATGTTTGAATTATATCTTGATTTTTATTTTGAGTATTCTTTAAATTAGCAAGATAAAATCTAGATTTGGATAATAATGTTAAATATATACCAGAACCTATTGAAGTTCTTAATGTTGAAGGAAGTACTCCTCTCCATAATTCTTTGAATTTTTTTAATTTTTGAATCTCTTTGATTAAACTTGTATTATACTTAAGATTAATTTGTTGTTGTTGTTGTAATCTTGTTTTCAATAAGTCAAAAGGCTGTAGTATTACAGAGGATGACAATCCTGCTATACTTCCGGAGACAAATGATTTCTTAGTAGATAATTCATTTGTCATCGCAGATTGTATGTAAGAGAAAACTTGGTTGGACGCGAGAGAATGTGAAGATTAGAAACAGTGACATAAATCAAAATCACCAAACACACACGACCTTTGAATAAATTGATGCAAAAATTAAAAAAAAAAAAATTATACAATATGCAAATATATGTAAATATGCCAAACTAATTAGTATTTTAATTCATCAGACGTTTAGAAGCTGTTAATAAAACATCAATTTCACCTAACTGATCTTCACCTTTATAGTTAAAAGATTTTAAACTTTTGGCTAAAGAAAGACTAGCCAATGCTAAATATGTATGATATGGGTCAGGATTTGAATTACTATCTTTACTAATACCTCCAGTTATTTTTTGTTGATTATCTAATAAGAACTTGCAACTTTCTTTTAAATTTATTAATTGAGATGAATTTAAAATGTTTAAACTACCTAACCCCCACCATGAATAACATCCATCACCTAATTTATTTTCTCTACCATTAAAACCACCAAAATCATCTAATCTAAAATAATCATAATTTTGATCTTTATATAATATTTCAGGATAATTAAGTTGTCTATGTATAATAAAATTATTAATTAAATCAGTATTAATTTCGGAAAAATTAAAATCTTGTAATAATTTTAAAGTAGCTAAACCACAAAATGTAAAACCTAGATGACCCTCGGTGAATTCATCAGAGCTAAATCCACCGGTGTAACTAATTCTAGCAACAATAAAATTTTTTAAAGCCGTTTCATCTATATCATATTTTCTTTCCGATTTAGGTAATTCATTATACTTTAATAATTTACGAATACAGATAGCCATATAACAAATTCGTAAATCCGATTCACCGAATGGATTTCTATCAATATTTAATGTGGGAGAGAAACAACCTTTCTTGGGACCTGATTTAATTTGACAATCTTTAAGAAATTTCATTACCTTATTAGTGTTTAATTTACAAATTAAATTTTTGTCTAAGATTGCTAAATCTAATAATCCGAAAAATGTAGATGAAATATTTGGGATATCATATTCACCAGCAGCAAAATTTAATGAAGGCCTAAAACCATAATCTTCAATTAAATAATTATCTAAAATAAATTGACCATATTTCGATTTTTCATCTTTAGTAAATGATAACTTATTCAATAAATCTAATCCATTAAGACAAAAAAAAATTAATGATAATTTACTATTATCTTCCAGTTGATATTTAGATGGAAGTAAATCTAAGCACATGTTGAAAAATTTTGCATGCTTATCTATTAATAATTCAGGTAATTGATCCATTATTAGTTAAGTTTTACCTAATCTCATTCACCTTTTTTTCTTCTTTTCGCACTCGATTAATTTTCTCAGACACTGAATCTTCCTTTCCTACTACACGATTTGTGAAATCGAAAAACTAATGATATTTAAAAGTTTCACGTTTATAGGCGCAATCATACCTAAAAAAGGAAAAGAATCAATTAAAATAAGTAAATAAATTGAATTTTTGATATGTGGCTGACAATTTAAGTTTACAATTCGTCTATAAGTTCAAAAATTTATTTTCTTTTTCTCCTTTCGGTATTTAGTATTAATCGATAACTCATGTGGGTAGCAATCGCTACATTTCTCATTTTGAGCACCACAACTCCAACAACGTGATACCGCGTTATCGTATTAATATAGGGCTGTGAGATTTTAAAGAATGGTCGTTATTACTGCAAAAAACTCACAAAGTAGAAAAAGAAAATTAAAATTAAAGTATTACTGAAACGTGCCTCCACATATTGAGCTTAATATCTTTTGGCACGTTCCCTTTTATTGTTAAATAAGGGGAAGTATATTGTACAGATTGCTAGACAAAAGGGGTTTGGGGTCATATGCCTTATTTTACTCGCTTTTAGTTAATAGCCTTTACCCTTTGATACCTTAACTTGTAACATTTATGGTTATATTTTTTATTTTAAGAAGCAATAATCGGCAATGTCTTTTCACCACTTTATGAGCCACTTTTATCAATTAAATTAGTCATTGAAAAGTATTTAAGAAGCTTTAATTCTCTCATTAGTTTTTCTTTTTTTGATTTTATCCTTAATTCTATTACATTTTAATTCTATCATTTATAGATTTCCATCAATTGTAATATAGAAGAAAATCTCAATTAATTAATAAATAATGAAAGCTTCAACCTTATTAACCGTCTTATTAACTTCAGTAGCTGTTAACGCTCAATTATTAAAAGATGTTCAACAAGCTGATAAATTAGTTCAAAGAGCTGAAGAAAGTGAATCTGCTACCTCCGAAGACTCAGAAGAATCCGGTGCTGGTGCTTCATCATCTGAATCTGGTGACTCTGAAGAATCAGAAGCCGGTGCTTCATCTTCTGAATCCGGTGATTCCGAAGAATCTGGTTCTGGTTCAGGTGCTGGTTCATCTTCATCTGAATCTGAAGATTCTGAAGAATCCGGTTCTGGTTCAGGTGCTGGTTCATCATCTTCTGAATCTGAAGATGCCGAAGAATCCGGTTCTGGTTCATCATCTTCTGAATCAGGTTCAAGTTCCGGTTCTGGTTCTTCATCATCTGAATCTGGTTCAAGTTCCGGTTCTGGTTCTTCTTCATCTGAATCTGGTTCCGAATCTGGTGAATCATCTTCGGCTGAAGGTGCTGGTCACGTCAACCATGCCGGTGCTGGTCTTGTCGCCGCTGCTATTGTTGCTGGTTCTTTATTAATCTAAGTATTTTAGCTTATATAAAAAAAAGTAGATTAATTGAATATTGTTTTTGCTTTATCGCTTTAGTCTCTAATTGGTTATATTTTCGCCGCCATAATTTTGACCGCGTTCCGTATTGGGAATATGCAACCATCATGTGCCAAACTTTGAGGGCCGCATGTTAAAGCGATACTTTTAGACGAAAAATGAATATTTTTTCTCTTTAAATCTACCTTTATTATTTGGATATGGGGGAATTATCACCACCTTCAATTCCAATACTGAGAGATAACCCGAATGACGTTCTTTTAAGATTAGTGTTTGTAAGTAATAGATATGGTCATACTACCAGAACATTTGTTTCTGGAGATTCTTACGAGAAATATAGATCTTTTAAAAAGATTAAATGCGATAACGATAATTATAAAATGGTAAAGGAACTTCAACAGAGTGGTGTTGCATTACCGCTATTTTATAATAGTCCTAGTTCAATTCCTTTTGGGAGAGAATATTTAACCATTTATAAATATTTCCCACCAAAGGGTGATCAATTTAGTGAAGATTCAAATAGACTAAAATATTGTACAGTGAAAAGGAAGATAAAGAAAAGCTATTATAGATATGAATTAAATTTCCATGATTTGGATGAAATATTATTCATGTATCTGCATCATAGATTCCCAATAACAGATTTTAAATATAAAGGGAAAAGGTATAGGTGGATTTTTTGGGATAATGTTAGATCGCATTATCATTCATATAGTTATTCATTATTTGAGTTGGATAAATCACAAACTTCAATGATTGATGATGAAACTTCCAATAATGAAATAAGTAAAGAAAGTCTTTTTATTGGGAGTCATTTTAAAACTTTTTTATTTAATCAATTCAAATCTATGAATTTAGAAACTTCTAAATTTATTTCAACAAAGAAATTAGCTCAATTAAATTATATTAAACTGCAATCTTTAATTGGTGATAAGCGTACTGCTGAGTTTGAGATTTACCAGAATATTGAATCTGAATCTATTAATCAAATCAATGATGATACTTTAATCTTTTTGGCAATGGGGGCTTTATTCAAATTAGTTGAAGATATTAAACAAACTAAAAGATCAAGTACAAGAAGTGCTGGAGCTCATAGTGGAGGAGGTGGTGGAAGTTAATTATGATGATTTTGCTCACTAGTTATATTTCTCAACTTGACTTTCTTGTAACTTTTTCAATACACAAAAATAAAGACAATCTTTATATTAAGTTGCTAATGTTCTTTCGTTTAAGTGATTTTCAGAAAACTGGGCTACCAAGTGATGAAAATATTGTTGAATTCAATATAAGTGATGGAATATTTTTTGATACTTCAATTTATATCCCTGATAAGCCATTGAACAAATGGCTCCAAATAATGCACGATAAAAAGAAAATCCCTGTTTATAATACTTATTCAGGATTCTTCCAGTCTTCATATATTGATATATATAGATATAAAGACAAAGAAAGATTCTGTAAGATTACAAGGGATTTTAGGGTAAATTATACAAGATATAATATTTATATTCCATCTTTTAATCAAACAATCCATTTGTTTTGTCATAGAAGAAGACCAATTGCTGATTTTTGGTATAAAGGTAAAAGGTATAGATGGTCTAATGAATACCAAGCGCCTAATACATCTACAAGACCTTCGGCAACTTATTCATTATACGAATTAGAAGAACATCAACATAGTTTGGTCGATGATTTGGTAGATAATGAGATTTCTCCTAACAATAAATTGATCGATTATACTTTGAAAAATATATTGCTATTCAGTTTTGCTGATAAACGTGAAAGGTTTTCTTCGAATGAAAGAGTTGGTCAATTAAGAACTAATTTCAGGTGCAATTTACTTTTACAAAGAATATCAAAACTTTACTTAAAGCAACCACCTGGTAATCAATTAGACGAGCTGGCTTATATTTTTGCAATATTGTCATCAATATTCAAAGTACATCAGCAAACAAGAGATAGATTCAAACCTTATAGTTCAAGTCCACCAACAGGCAGAGTTGGATCTCTATAGAATTTTTTTGCAGTCAAAAATATACAATTGAGAAAAACAGAACAAACGAACAACGCAAAAAAACCAAAGATGCGTGCGCCGCACAGACGCTATTTTAATTTTAAAGCTCATTGATTTCAATGTAATAATAAGATAATGTTTAGAGGAATAATAAGACTAAGTACGCCATTAATAGCTGGAGGACTCGCATTTGCAGCATTTCCAAAAGAATGGAGAACATCAGCATTTAAAGATAAAAAGATCAATCATATGAATGAAGAAGTATTAAATAAAATACAACAAAGTAAATTATATAAAGAATTAAGTAATAATAAAGAATTTAAATTATTAAATCATATAGATGGATTCCCTGAACAACATCGTAATAATCATGTGATTTCGGGACTTTTAAGTGGTAAAGAATTATTTGAAATAGATCCAGTATTTTTTTTAAATGAAAAAAAGGGAGAAGTTGTATCATTTTATCAACTAGGTAAAGAATTAATTAGTGAAGATGGACAAATTCATAATGGAGTAACTTCAACAATTTTAGATGAAGGATTATGTCTTTGTGGATTCCCATTTTTACCATCAAAAATGGGGGTAACTGCAAAATTAACACTTGATTTTAAAAATCAAGCCCCTCCTAATAGTACAGTAGTTTTGAGGGGTAAAGTAATTGAACATAAAGGTAGAAAAGTTGTAATTGATGGAGATTTACAAACTTATTCTTTAAATGATGATCATGAAAATATTTTTGTAATTGCTCATGGTAACGCTATTTTAGTTGAACCAAAATGGTTTAAATATTTTTCATGGTTAAAAATTATGTAACGTTGCTAACCATTTAAGTATAGGGGAAAATTTGCTATTAGAATGATGTTGAGAATGTTGGCATCACCAAATCTTTTATTGTTGCGCTTCTAGATTGGGGTTTGCGTCACATAACAGTATATTACCTCAATTATGAGACATTAATAAATTGCATGATCTAAACTAATACTGAATTCCGCTTGCCCTAGCAATTTAACTTTTTATAATTTTGTGTAAAAAACTGGGGTATATAAAGGGGGACCAATTCCTTTTCTTTTTCTTTTCTTTATCAATTATTTAATAAACAATAATGTCAGACATCGGCCGTAAAGATATTTCAGATAAAGTAGAATCCAAATTCAAACCAGATTCCCAAAAATCAGGTGGTGAACAATTTTCCGATAAAGTAACTGACAAGTTAGACGATACTTTAGGTAAAAGTTCAGGTTCTGATGGTAAATCTTGGACTCAACAAGCTGCTGATAAAGTCTTACCAAACAAAAACTAGTTAGACTCGAATTAAATTTGTTTTAAAAATTTTTTCTATTATACTTTATGTAGTATTGATGAATTGCTCTATTTTTTTTATACTTAATAAATGTTAGCTTGCTGCAAAAAAATCAAAAGTGTGCACTTACCGCTTAGGCTCTTTTACTTCTCGAAACCATTTACTTCTCCTAGTTATCTCAAATAATTCGCAGACGCGTATTTTAAAGCATAATGACAGTATCAAGTAATCAGGCTGAACAAGCATACTTAGACTTGTGTAAACGTATTATTGAGGAAGGAGAACATCGTCCAGATAGAACTGGTACAGGTACAAAATCATTATTTGCACCACCTCAATTAAGATTCGATTTATCTAATGATTCTTTCCCATTATTAACTACTAAAAAAGTATTTACAAAAGCTATTATTCATGAATTATTATGGTTCATTGCTGGATGTACTGACGGTAAAAAATTATCTGAAAAGGGGGTCAAAATATGGGAAGGTAATGGATCTCGTGAATATTTAGACTCTTTAGGATTAACTGAACGTCGTGAAGGTGATTTAGGACCAGTTTATGGTTTCCAATGGAGACATTTTGGTGCTAAATATATTGATTGTGATAGTGACTATACAGGTCAAGGTATTGATCAACTTCAAGAAATCATTAAAAAATTGAAAACTAATCCTTATGATAGACGTATTATTATGTCTGCTTGGAATCCTTCAGATTTTGGTAAAATGGCTTTACCTCCTTGTCATGTATTTTGTCAATTTTATGTTAATTTCCCTGAAGAAACTCCAAATTCTGATACTTCAAAACAACAAAAATTACAAAAAAAACCAAAATTATCTTGTTTAATGTATCAACGTTCTTGTGATATGGGATTAGGTGTCCCATTTAATATTGCTTCTTATTCTTTATTGACTAAAATGATTGCTCATATTGTAGATATGGATTGTGGTGAATTTATTCATACTATGGGGGATGCTCACGTATATTTAGATCATATCGATGCTTTAAAAGAACAAATGGATAGAGTTCCAAGAGATTTCCCTAAAATTATCATTAAAGATGATAGAAAATCGGAAATAACTTCAATTGATGATTTCAAATTTGAAGATTTCGAAATTAATGACTACAACCCTCATGGTGTTATAAAAATGAAAATGAGTGTTTAAAGATTCATGATACTTAATTAAATTAATATATATTTACATAAAAAGAGTATTCTTTATTTTATCTTGTTGATATAATCAATGATTGATAGTATACCTTCTACTCTTATTGGACACTAATTGATCAGCTTCAACAAAGTCAAATATCGATCCAGTTGCTTCCTGAGATTGGGCCTTATTAGATTTCGTTACATTCTTATTAGTTTGAGAATTTTCATCAATTGCTGATAACGGATATCTATGTTTGAAATAATCATCTGTCACTGCATCTACAAAATTTTCTGACTCCCTTCTCATTTTCTTACGCAAAGAAGGCCCAACATAATCCACTGGTTTCCTTTGTCTGGTTCTTCTTTTTTCCGTATCTGAATTAATATTTTCATTGGCAGGTTGTTGTTTAGGATTCTCTTTATCATCATTCTCTTTATTAACCCTTTTTTCATATTTCCTATTTGTTGAATGCTTTTCTTTGTGTTCATTCCTTTTTTGTTGATCTTCTATAATGCTATGTTTTCTTCTATTGGTTTGTTTTGGTGAAGCTATCGGTTTATCAGCTGCGACAATGCTGTCTTTTGGGTTAATATAATCTCTTTTACTTTTCTTTGACTCGTTATCTTTTAGCACATCACCCACTGGATTTGTATTTGTCACATTGTGATCTTTCATCTTTGCATCTGCAGTATTAGAATGTTCCACTCTCCGCACTTCAAATGGCTTTACTTGAGATTGGGTTTCATCATTGAAAACTGTAAAAGCAACAGCCTTTTTGGGTTTCATATTATCATTGGACTGGAATCGAGTGAATAATTGGTTGATTTCATTTACCTTTTCATTGAATGCAACACCGAAAGACTCAAGGTTACTATTCATTTGATCTCTTATATCAGACTCTGAAGAAGAATGACACTGTCTTAGACGTATATTCTCACTGATCAATTCGCTTATCTTTAATTCCATATCGCTGATTTTGGACTGTAACATTGCATTGTTCTTTGTTAATGTCTTATTTTGAAGTATGTATTTCTTTATAAGCTCTGATTGGGAAGGTTGTTGTGAAGGTTGAGATGTTTGTGAAGATTGGTTCTGTTCGTGTTGTTTTTGTTTTTGATGTTGCTCCTCCGAACTGTCTTCCTGCAGCGACTGGGAATAGTCGTTGGCCAGCCTCTGCCTATTAGCAACTTGTATGAAACTATCCGATCTGGAAGAGGGTCTTGCCATGCTTGTTTGTTTTGTTTTGTAATCAAAATCGCGCTTAACTCAAAATAATAATAAAAAACATAAAGCCAAATCAGTATCAGCACATTTTATAGGATGCAGAAATCAAGGCAGATACAGCAGAAAATAGAGGAAAAAAGGGTGGAACTCGAGAGTCTTTATGAAATAAAGAAGTATACAGAGGTTTTAAATGATCAACTAGAAAACTTAGAGGGACAACTAGATAGTGTTTGCGAAGGGACTGAGAGTGTAGCCATGGTTTTAAGTAATTGGCAGAATGTAGTACGATCTATATCTTTAGCTTCATTAGGGTTATATAAATACAGTGAGAAAGATTATGAAACGGGTACTCCAATGCCGGAGAGCTTGGTTCGTATAAAGTTGGATAAAGATGATCCAAGTGAAAATGACCATGAGAATCATGGAAACGATGATGGTTCAGTACCACCAGGAGCAGATGATGATATTGATGATGATATAAATGAAACTGAATAGAAGAATAATAGGTTTTTGTTGTATATTAATGTGTATATTCAAATATATTACGTGTCTAGTAAATCTAGTCTATGATGTCATATCATACTTTAATTTTTCATTTTGTTTTGAGTTGTTATAGATTTAATCCAGTTCGTAAGATTATGTTCTTCTATAAGACTTAAAGATTTTTGTAAATAGGATACATCTAAAGAATTGCTGGTTGCATTTCCATTGATTTCAATGGAATTTTCTAAATCCTTACTAATAATCAATTCTTCGAGTAATTCTACTTCTTTATTATCTTGAAAACTTGAAACTGTTTTATATAAAGTAGTTTCACGTATTTTGTGTTGTAATTGATTATCAGATTCGTTTAAAAACTTGCTTAATTCATCCCAATCATCTCCAATAGCTAATAATCTTACCCATATACTCTTTACTTGTTTTTTGTAATTCCTCTCATCGAATAAAAGGCTAGCTAACCTAAATGCATTAGCAAATCCATTAGCAAATTTGACGTTTGGTTTGATCAATGTAAGATAATTTATCAACACCTCTTCTTTTAATTGTTTGTTATTTATGAATAAACCAAAATTGTCTCTAAATATCCTATGACAATCATCAGATGAAATTTTCTTATTAACGAATTTAGAGAAAATATCAAATTTAATATCTTGACCTAAATCAACTTTAGAAACCATTTTGTTGTCATATGCAAATTCATCATTATCTTGGACCATTTCATCAACTGGATCAGAAATTCTTTGTGGAATATTTGCTGAAATATATTCATAAATGGATTTTTGAATTCTAATAGCTATTAATTTCGTTTCAATGTCATACAAGTTTTCATCTAAATTCATTTCTTGAGTATCATCTTGTGAAGTTGCAATTGCACTAAGTTTAGCTAATGAATATTTTAATTCCTTACTACTTTGAGTTTCATTAGAATTAAATTCTGCTGATCTTAATAAAATTTTTGAAGTTTCTTGGAACAGACCATTCATTAATTTCTTAATCCAAGATACTGATGATGTTTTATCATAATTTTTAGTAAAATATTCTTCAAGTAAATCATTATATTGATTAAATTCTTGTAATAAGATTTGAACTTTATCATGTTTAATATAATAATTAAATAAATCTTTAGCGAATTGATATTGATATTTATCAAAATATGCATAATATTTATTCATAAGATTATGATAATCTGAACATTCCAATCCATTGTGTGAAATGATTTTTTCTCTTTCTTCTTCAAGAATTTGAGCTAATGAAGTAAAATCAGAATAATCTTCTACCAATATCATTGCTTCTTGAGATAATCCATTTGAAAGTAAAATTGAAATCCACAAAGATTTTCTATTGTTGTACCAAGATATATAGTTTTTCAAACTATGATAATCAGAATCATTTTCTTGCATATATGATATGGCCCCAGTGACAAAATAATATAAAACATGACATAATTTTACCATTCCAGATCTTTCATCTTTCAGAACAGTAAAATTATCTTCTTGATGAAATGTAGTTTCAAAAAATGATTCTACAATCATTAATAATTGAGTATCAAAAATCCAAGCTTTCCTAGGTGGATGATCTTGTCTTTTATAGTATTTAAGTTCGTTAACTAATATACCATCATATAATGTTTTTGTTGTTAATTTGATTATAAATGAATGATGAATATTTGATTCGGTAGACTTTTTTATGAATGAAGTTAAAACTGGGTTTATTCTATCTACATTTTCACTGAAAAATTTTCTTAAAATATCCTTATCATCTTTCAATTCGACTAATTCTTCTGATATTATTCTTATTAATAGTTGTTGCACTTTTCCTTGTAATTTAGGGTCTGTATCAACAGACTTCCATAATTGTGATGCGACTTCTGTTTTTTGAAGAGCTTCTAATATGAAAATACGAGCTTCTGTTCCTATTTGTGGGAAATTCCTTTCTGCGTATGCAATTATATTGTGGAATAACAAAGTTTTTTTTTCTAAAAGTGAATTGATTGAAAGTAATAAAGATGATAAATAAGGAGATTTTGAATCCATGATTTCTTTGACTATTTGAGTAATTGCATCAGTGACAAT
Source organism: Yamadazyma insecticola (assembly GCA_030571995.1). Taxonomy (NCBI): domain Eukaryota; kingdom Fungi; phylum Ascomycota; class Pichiomycetes; order Serinales; family Debaryomycetaceae; genus Yamadazyma; species Yamadazyma insecticola. Next base: position 111,351 of record JAJLZB010000014.1, read on the forward strand.
ATCCACATTAAATTTTTCATTTATATCAAAATCAATTGGTTCTGATGATGAGTAGAAAATTGCTTGTTCGATATGTGATTTAACTAAATTTACAGGGTTTAAATTTTTTTGGATTATTGACTTTCTACCATGTGATTGGGGGAATCTTTCAATTCTAATAACACCCCAATTACTTGTAATTAATACTAAAGCAGGATTATTAGAGCCTTTTAATTCGTTTTCATAACCATAACCAATAATTTCAATATCTTTTTTCAATGAGATAACATCCTCCCAACGTGGTTTATAATACAGTACAGTCCCTTGATTCAGAATATATGATGTGTCGATATCACTGAATATTATTGAATTATTTAATGCAATAAAAGCTGTAGTTTCAGGTTTAGGTACAAATAATCTTGGTTTTGATATAATAGATAAATCAAGATTACCATCAAATCTATTTAATTTATGAGAACCATAAACTAATACACCACTTTCTTCAATTTTTTCAGTCACCAAGTATAAGCTATTTTTTTCTTGATTACCAAATTCATCCACTACAAGGCATAAACTTAAATAAGTATCACTAGCTGGTGAAGTAGTTAATTTCCACACATCCAAATAAATTATATTCAAACTAGAATATGGTACAAATCCATCAATACTATTTTCAAAATAAAGATTTAAATTTTGAGTAAATGATGACTTAAAATCAATTATTGGACGATCATTCCCTGTTGATAAATGAATCAAAAATTTATGGAATAATCCAGAATTTTCTTGTATGAATATTTCTTGACTCGATCCATTATTTAATAATTCACCTGATCTAATTGATACTATATCATCATTTATGTAATCTTTGCTACCTTGAATACCTCTTAAAAATCCAGATATTAAACCAGAAGGATTAACAGGTTTGATTAATTCTGTCAAAGATAATGACGGTTTATTTTCATGATCTCTTAAACTTATGAGTATGGTTCTTTTCCAGGAGGTAACTACCACAATACCAGAAGGTTCTACATTTTCGGCAAAAACCAAAAATTCCCCCTTTTTAGATTCAATTGGAATATCAATTTCAAGGTTCTTATTACCTATTAAACCTAAAGCAGGTGAATGTTGAACACTTTCATAAAATTTAACTAACCCAGTTGTGGAATTCATAATTACTATACCTGGATCATCAGTAGTTCCATTTGCAGGTCTTGTTAACATTACTAAAGGTAAAATTGAATTATCTTGTTGTATTTGATCAATTGGGAATTCAATAGTGAAAGGTGTAGAATCTGTAGATGGATAATACCATACAAAAATACCATTTTCCAGTACTACAATTGAATAGTTGGAAACGCTATCAGAATATCCACTTAATATTTCCGTATTCTTTTGTTCTTCTAATACATTTGGTAATGCAGGTAATCTAGAAACACAATATTGATTATTCTTTGTTAACTCTAATGCTTGCGATCTTCCTTCTTTATGAATGGATTTCTGATTGGATGGTTTGTTTTTCTGTACATTATCACTCCCAGAGACGCCATCTGTTGCTTGCTTGAAGTGCCTTGGTCTGAATATAGGGGTTTTGTCAAAAGACATTAAAGAATTGTTATCCACTGTTGTTGAAAGAAGTAGAACTTCATTGAGTTATTTACATCGCGATGTTCCCCGGGCACGACTTTTTCAAGAGGGAAAAAAATTAAATGTAAAAAACTAAGAGATTTTATGATATTGCAAAGTAAATCATCTATTAATGTACAGGAATCCTATATAACTAAACTAAACTAAACTAAATTAAACTTTTTGTTTCTTTTTGGTAGGTTCATCATCTGATGAAGCATCATTTATATCATCATCTAAATCTTCTTCATCTTGAGAAATTACATCATTTTCGTCTTCATAATCTTCTTCATCAGAATCAGAATTTTGATCATATTTTGATTTTAAACCTTTCATTTTTCTTGTTTGTAATTTACCTAAATCTTGATTACCAACATGAATTTGAGCAACTTTATCACCCATGAAATCAGTTGAAACATTTTTCTTTTCTTTAGGTTGTAATTGTTTAGGTTTAGCATTAGCTTCTTTTTCAACTTCAGGAGCTGGAGTAATTCTTCTTCCAATTTTGAAATCAAATCTTGGTCCAATTTCATCAAGTTCAACTCTTGGAACTTTTTGACCTGATCTGAAAGTTTTTAATTTATAAACTCTGAAATGTAATAATGGTAATTTTGATGAATTTGGGTCTTCAATTTCTCCAGTAGATAAAGCTATGATATATTGTAAACCTGCAACATCTTGCAAATCTGTTTCTTCACCTCTATAGAAATCTAAGAATAATGATTTTAAATGTTGATAAACTGGATGATTATCAAATGCTGGACCATTGAATGTAAACATTGGTTTTAATCCAATGGTGAAAGTCAATTTTTTGAAATCTTGTAATAACTTAGCATTGTTTTGAATAGATAATTCGATACAATCATATACTTTATTATTAAAAAATCTAGTAAAAGTTAATGTATCTGGTCTCTTCTTATTACTTGATGAAAATACCATAAGTGATGTATCATTCTTTTCAGAGAAAAATTCTAAGGTAGAAGGATCTTCAAATGGCCTGATTTCATTTTTCTTTGTGAATTTCTTTGCATGTGGTTTCTTTAATGCCATTAAATCACACATAGCATCATGTAAAAATTTATTCCCAGTTGAACCTGGAACGAATAATGCTGTTTTGGTGTTTTCAACTAATTTGGCTTCCTTTCTAGCTAAAGCTCTTTTAGAACGGGCATTCTTTGGTTTTCTAAAGCTGTTAGTACTCTATATGTCTTGTTTTCTGTTTAAATTTCTTGCTAATAAGTTACATACATTGTTCTAATCATAGTTGGTTCTGAAAATTTTATGATGAGATGAGATTGAGATGCGCATTTAAATTCTGAGAGTTTGTCGTTTTTTTTTTTTTTTGCAGCCGCACCCGCAAATGAAAATTTACTCTATAATTATTTAAATTAAAATATTAATATATAACTAGGCCCAAACTTGAAGTTGTTCATAATAATCTATTCTCTTATGCTCTTTATTTTCGATATTATCTACCACAGCTCTTCTCAAATCATCAACCATAAGGGGGTGACCACAAGGAATGAATGCCACAGATCCGGTAGATTCTTTGATTGATTCTTTGACTATTAAATTCATTGAAGGTCTACCCTCTTTGAAAGTAACGTGTGGTAACTCTTTTTTTATGGTTCTTATCACTTGGTTTATTTCATGACTATCTTCACTTGATGATCCATAATGAAGCTTTTTACCTATTTCTAATAAGCCACTGGTTTCATCTGGAACTATTTCACTATCTACTGGGAATCTTAAATCGAATTCATCTAAAACATTATTGTTGTCTGGTTTTGTAATATACACTTCAGTTTCAATTTTTGTATTTCTTAAAGAATACAATTCCTCATAAAACCAATATAATGATTTATACTCTCTTACTACCCATATTAATTTTATTTTTTGGTTTATGCTTCTTAATGCTAAATCAAAAGCTTCTGCATATATACCGGGGATTCCGTTACCTCCAGCAACAAATACTGATGTATCGTATCTACTTGCAGGTGTAGATTCACCGTATGAACCTTCTACTGCTACCCTTATATCAGTTGTATTACCAGGGTGAGTTCTTAGGTAATTGTAAAGACTTTCCGTCACACCGTTCTTGACTTTACAGAAAAACACTATTTCATCATTCGATTGCAATCCAGTTGTATACGTGAAAGGATGAGATTGCCAGAAACAAGATGGTTTCAAGAAATGTATAAAACAATGACCACCTGGTATTGCATGCCAATGTTGGGGCTTAGGAACAACTACTTTAATGGATTCATCCGCTAAAAGTACAACTTTAGCCTTTGGGAATCCAAACGAGATTAATCTTCCTATTCTGATGATTCTATCAAATAACCAAATAGCTAAAGTATAATGATAGAACCAAAGACAGTATAAATCCATCACATGCATGTAAGCTCCAAATATGAAACCAATAGCTAATACTATATGGATTGCTAAAAAAGCTTCATACCATTTCCTTCTGAGAACCAATAATCCCTGAATAAGAATAAACCCTCCTGAAGTGGTTGCTAAGATACCCCACCAAATATAATGCTCCGTAAGAAGTCTCCTGTAATCCATTGCATATACAGAATAGAATACAGAATGAATGATAATTAAAAGAACCAAGACTCTTGAAACCCATCTATGTAAAGTGATGAAAGTAGAATAATCCCATCTTGTAATCCATTGTAAGAAGTTATTCCTAGATCCAAACAATATTAATAATGGCATCATAGAACTTGTAAGAATACTGGTTCTTACTGCATAATATCTCAATAAGGCATTCCATTTATTATGGAAAACAGGATCACCTTCAATATAAGTTATGTGATCCACGGTTAAATAGATAGCTAGTCCAAAGAAACCAACCAACAATATAGTTTCTAACCTCGTTGGAACCAACATATCCAAAACTTTCATAAAAGGTTTTTCTGTAGTCTTTTTTGTTCCTTTTGTAGCAGGTAAGGAAATATTCTTACGAAACCAATTAGGGAAAGGTCCTATTAAAGATTTATGAATCTTTGGTATTACCAATTTAGACCAATTTACAATAGAAACAACAGTAAATACAACCACCCAAAATAGTACTAAAATAGCTCCATAATATACCGACCTATCATAATTTCCTAAAAATTGATCATATGCTTTCTTGAATAAGATTATTTTATCGTCATCTAATTTTATTGGGAAATCAATAAGTTGTCCCCTTTGAAACTCACCTAAATCATCTAAGGATTTTGCATATTTTGAATAATTTCGTACTGATTCGTTGAACTCATCTCTTGTTAGAGTTGTATTAAAATCTCTAGCGCAAAGATCTAAAAATGAATCAACAGCGAAAGGATGTGCTTTTGAATAACAATAAGCTATTGTGGCCCTTGCATTTGGATTTTTACAATAACATGATGAAGAAAAAGCTGGTTCGTCCGTATCACAAAAGCTAACCATATTTATAGCTATCTGATAGTTACAGCTCAAGAATGCGATCTTAGCTTCACCAAATTCATTTAAAGGAGCTCCATTAACCGCTTTATCGGGAGTCAAAGTTATAAATGTGGATACTATGAACCCTATCAACAAAAAATTCCTAGTATTTCTTAACCCTTTACTCTTTATCTTTAAAGGTATGCAGAATGGTATAAGAAGAAGAAGAAACCCAAATGTTATATACAACCAGTTGTAATACATGATGCAAATGGGGGACTTTCAGTTCTTTGCTTAATCAAGAAGAACTGATCTGAGGATCTTCTGGGTATAAATATGGAAAGGGATCAATTAAAGTTAAAGGAAAAAAAATTAAAAGGCTACTGTTGTGTTTTTTTGATTTTGTGTAATGAGCTAATCCGGGTCGCATGTAGTCGGAATTCGTAATGGTGTTCTTTTCGGACGCCAGCTGGGCAAGAGGACAGATTAAAGAGATTATGTGGATTACATTTCACTTTTTCGTTAAAGTAGTAATATAAAAGATCCTCTTTACTAAAGGAAGAATTTCAGAGATTTTTAAAAGATTCAAATTTAATTTTTGGCCAAACTTAAAGTCGCCATGGTGAAGAGATGGAATTGATAAATTTTAACTTTTTTTTTCGCCTTTTTTTTTTTTCCGTGATTTGCACTGATTTTTTAGATAATAAACTACTGGATTTCCATATGATTTAAAGATAATTATTTTTTTTTTCAACTTTACAACCAAGTCGGCTATTAATCGTATTGTTCGTATTTATGATTTGATTTATGTGCAAGAATAGGGTTTAATTTGTGGATAACGTAACTTTATGTGAAAGTAGTCTGGCCACTTGAACTCTGTGAATAATTTTAATTTCTTAATTGCAGTTTATCATTCACCAGTTAAAAGATTGAATAAAGTAATTGATTATTCATCTCTAATTAATAATAATCAAATTTCTGGCCAACTTCAGCTTATTAATTATGTTCCAGATTTGCTGCGCGATGACCTCATACAAGACACTATATAAGCAGCATTTTTGGCAGCTGCTGCAATAAATCTCTATAAAATGTCATTTCAATCAGCACAAGTAAACGAATCATATATACCACTCGATAGTATAAGGAGGCCTATTCCTCCTGTTTTAGACCATCAAAAAATAGACTCAATGGTATCAACCTTATCGGGAACCCCAATGGCATCAGCAACTTGTAACTTGGAAGATATAAAATCAGGTGAGTTACCACCTATAGATGTTTTCAGAGTAAGGGAAGAAGGCAAAGATTTTTATTTTGCATTTGGTGGGTGTCATAGATTTCAAGCTTATGATAGAATGAAAGAAAATGGTACAAAGGAAACTATGGTAAAATGTAGATTATTACCTGCAACCAGAAAAACATTGAAGCTTTATTTAGGAGCTTCGGTAGATGAAATGTTCAAGATTTTAGACGAAGAGAAGAATCAATAATTTTATAAATTTTATACACTCAGAATAAAAATAAAAATTTATTTATTTGTACACAATAATTTAAGCCCAAACTTGTAATTGTTCGAAAAAGTCTACTCTTTTATCACCATTGATACTCTTTGCTACATAGTATCTAAGATCATCAACCATAGCAGGGTGACCACAAGTGATAAAAGCAATCGATCTGTTACATTCTTCGATTTCATCTCTAACAAAATCTTCTATAATTGGTCTACCTTCTCTAAATTCAATGTGACTCAATTCATTTTTAATAGCATTAACTACATTATCTCTATGATGTTTTTCATTTTCATCTTTTTCAAATATGATTTCCTTGATATCATTTTTCTCTTCGCTGTAATCACCACTCGAAGTAGTACTATTATCACTATCTTCTGGATGTTTTCTAGGAAAGTCATTCAAACAAGAAGTTGAATCTGGTTTAGTTACATAAATTATTGGTTGAATTCTTGTATTTCTAAGTGCCAATAATTCATTATAAAACCAAAATAATGATTTATATTCCCTTACAATCCAAATCAATTTTAATGATTGCTTATCATTATTAGATTTAATTGCTAAATCATAAACTTCAGAATAAATCCCTGGTATTCCATTACCACCAGCTAAGAAAACAGCAGTATCGAAGTTCTTCGCACAAGTTGACTCACCATAAGGACCTTCAATTGCAACTCTAACTTTTGCTAGTTTACCAGGTGTAGACATCAAACTTCTATATAATGAATGAGTTACACCACCTTTAATTTTACAATACAAAATAATTTTTTCACCTGATTCTTTTGTTTCAGTAAATGTAAAAGGATGTGATTGCCAAAAACAAGTTGGCTTTAAGAAATGAACGAAAGCATGACCACCTGGGATTGATTTCCAATATTTTGGTTTTGGAATTGCAACTTTAATAGTTTCATCAGCTAAAAGCAGCACTTCCGCATTAGGAAATCCAAATGCAAAAAGTCTTCCAATTCTAACAGCTCTATCAAAAATCCAAACAGCTGAAGTTGCATAATAAAACCAAACATATCCTAATTCATCAGTATGTACCCAAGCACCCCCTATAAATAACCCAGCCATGATTATATGAATTAATAAAAATAATTCATACCATTTACGTCTTAAAAAGAGCATACCTTGGAACATAATAATTCCACCAGCTACTGTAGCAATAGTACCCCAAATAAGGTAAGTTTCTTTCATTGATTCTGCGTAATAACCTTTCATGGTTATGGTATATCCAACTGCGTGAACAAGTAAGAAAAGTAAAATTATTCTTGCCAACCATCTATGGAAAGTAATAAAAGTTGCAAAATTAACACCAGTAACCCATTGTAAGAAATTATTTCTACCAGCAAATAGAATCATTAAAGGCATTAAACAAGAAAGATTAATTCCAGCTCTTACTGCTAATTGTCTAGCTAATGATTCACTTGGTTTTTCGAAAATAGGATCATCCTTAATCACTCTAATATTAGCACCTTGACAAGCAATGGATAACATTAAAAAACAAGATAAAATTAAAGTCTCAAAACGACTTGGAACTAAAAGATCAAAAACTTTTAAAAATGGTTTTTCATTTGTCTTCCTTCTTCTTACAGCTGGTAAATGGATATGTTTTCTATACCAATTTGAAACTGGGCCAGTTAATTTTTTTGATAACAGAGGTAAAGTAAATTTAAACCAATGAGCAATAGCTGTTAATAATAAAATCAATAACCAGTAACCTAATAATCCAGATCCATAATATAAAGAATTATTATAATTACCTAAAAATTGATTATATGATTCTAGATATTTAAGTGCAGTTTTTTTATCGACTTTAACTGGAACATCTATTGGTTTAGTGAAATTAAAACCTGGTATATCTTCAACATTTTTAGCATTGGTTTTGAAATGATCATAAGCTTGTTGCATAAAAGTAACATTAGTTGAAATCTCATAATTCTTTTCACAATTTTTAACGATTTCTTTTAATACGGATTCATTGTATTCACCTAATTCTTCCAAGCATCCCATGATAGAAGCAACCATATCTTCATTACTACACATACATAATCCGTATGGTGCAGTCATTGGACAAAAGGTTGCAATATGCGATACAGCTGCATTACAAGAAACAAATAAAAGTCTTCCTTCAGAGGTTCTCGAGTAGGCTCTTCCGTGTTCACAATAACATAAATTAATACATAAGAAAAACCAGACAATGTATTTCCACATTTTGCAATAATTGTTTTAATGAAGGGAATGTCATTGGCTTTTATATTCCGATCTAATTGTTTCTTTTCGTTCGTTTTTTTTTTTTTTTCAACAACCGCCTGCAATTTGCAATAAGCCTAATTGGATTAAAAATTAAACTTTTTCCTAATAAACAATAGCAGTTTACCTATGCTTCACAGACAGGGTAGAAAAAAAAAAAAAAAAAAAGCAGAGGGCACTATTTTCTTAACCTGTTTTAACCGGATATGTACCTACCAAGAAATTTATTTGACATATTTTGTATTTGGAGCGAGATAAGGCACAAATCATGTCTATAAGTAAAGTTGCAATCCACAGAACTTAATAAATGGGGAGTCTAGTTTCATTCAGGTACTTTGAAGGGCGTAAGGCAATAACGGCATCAATTTTAAGTTTTTTTTTTTTTTTCACTGGTTTGTATACCTAAGAGAGCCTTCCATGCCCGTTACTACGGAGATAGATCCAATCAGATAATTTCAAAAACTTCTCAAAATGGAATTCTTTACAATGTCAAATTATTTTCAAACTGTTTTACGAAATGTGTCACAATAGGATTTGCATATCATATGAAAGGGTATTCAACCGTAAATCATTTGAAGTATAGGAGATATATATTTTTTGCTGAAAGGCTTTTCGGAAAAGAAACTATATATAAGATTTACGCTTTTATGAAAGCCATCAATTGGCTGGATTTAAGGGAGTATTAGAATCTACACTCTCTCTTTGATTATGCTCAATACTTGCTATAGGCAGAAGGGCTAATCTTTTTCTAATTCTCTTTATTTGCCATTTAATTGGAATCAATGGTAAACGACCATGATTCTCTTCAAAGATCAAACTTGAAAACATAATTGATATAATTACCCAATATGTAAGATAACTAATTACACTTCCAAAAGTGGCGCTATTTGTCCAGCCAAAGATGGCTGTAACTAACATCCAAAAAGTTCCATCATCTTGAATTTCACCATTACAACAATTTACGTGCCAAATACTGTTTTTAATATCGTACGATCCAGGACCATGACCTGTTTCACTAACATCAAGTCCTCCACATAAATCAATAAATTTTTGTAACTCAAAATTCCAAACTCCTTTAGAAAATAATCCTCCTGCAATTAAATATAAAAAGCATGTAGACATAATTAAGAACCATTGTAAACTTAATGAATTACCAGTTTTATATAATAAAATACCAACTATTGTACCAATTAAAATTGCAGCCACGACTGAAATAACTATCGAAGCAATTGCAGTATCTTCATTAATTCCAATACCTCCTATAAATACAATACTTTCTAAACCTTCTCTTAAAAGTGTAATGAATGGTAAAATTAACATGGAGTATTTTTCTGACCAATTAGAAAATCTTTCAGAAATTGAATTATTTTCAACATTTTTCTGATTTAAAGCCTTATTAATATAATTTGATTTTTGAATTAATGAAGTTAATTTCAATTTCCATTTTTCTTGCATTTTATTAACTCTTAATATTTTAATCCCCATGATCGATATAATAATACTTGCCACTATTGAAAATGTTCCTTCCCAATAATGTTCAGTAACTGACCATAAATCATTCCCAATAACATAAAATATACTTAAAATAATAGCTCCAATTATACCACAACATACCAATCCTAAAATAGCTCCAACCCAAACTTGTAATCTTAAATATTTATAAGTACTACTCGTATTTTCAACTAAATCATTGGAACTTTCTTCTCCTTCTTCTATAACTGATTCAACATTATCATTGATCAGATTATACTTCGGAGTTATAAAACTTTGATGTAAAAATGAAAGTAAAACTGAAACTATAATTGCCAGTTCTAATGTTTCTCTTAACACAATTAAAAAAACTTGGAAGGAAAAATAATCATTGATATTACCCATGATGATTATCAAACCTACTTAACTTTTTGGTAAATTAATTTGCTCCTTTTTATTATATCATACCATTTGATGATTTTTAATATGTGCCGTGAAAGATTCAATCTGGACCGGCTCTACCCTCGGAAATCGTTTTCGCAAGAGCCAAGATCAATAGCCTCCGATTCTCGGATTAGCTTCGTAAAAGAGGACCAATTGAGACTGATTGTTTAGATAATACATAAAGTACATTAAAGAAAAGTCCAAAAACCAAACCATTACCTATTCAGAGGGTACATATATAAAAAAAGAATTCCAGCATTATTACTTCTCGTATTTGGTTTTACAAACCTTGCTTAGCCTCTACATTCTACAACGTAAAGCTTTTAACGAGGTTAACTGTCTCAGTTTCATATGTTAAAAAAATTTTCAAATGTTAAAAATTGTCTTTCTGCATGTTGAAGCCTTAAAAATTTACATTTTCTGATGAATTGATTCTCTATAGATATAAAATTGATTACTATATTATTGCTTTTTAACAACTGACTTACTCAAATCTAAAACAGAAGTTAAGCTTTTATCATTAACATCTTCCTCAAAATCTGTTAAATCGCTTTCAACTTCATCCAATTTTCTTTTCTTTGGTGTATCCATTTTTTTTCTTTCTTCACTGCCCGGTGTTACTGATGCCATTGGTGTTGGAGTTTTGAAAGTTGGAGTATGAGGTGGTCGATTTTGAGCATTATTATCATCTTGACTATTTTTTATCTCTTTTGAATTTGGTGGCTCGGGACTCTTTTTGAGTTGAAGTGCTGCAGGTCTCTTCTTAGGCATGAATGCCTTACTTGAGGCAATTTTTTCAATAGGTTTCGAATCCTTTGTTTTAGGTTCATCTCTTATACTTCCAGGTGTATGAGATTTTGAACGCGGTATATATACAGATGCCATGGAAGAAGATGCAGCAGAATTATGTTGAGTTCTGTTATTATAATATTCTGAATTGGTACCACGAGATGATGGTTGTTTTCTACCTCCATAATCTGCACTTGGTCCTACTGGGAAACCTCTATTATTAGGTGTATCATCTCTGTAATTACTATAACGATCCAGATCATTATTTCTTTGATAATTAGATACTCTATCTTGTATTACACTTCTTGATTCTTTTAATTTTTTATACCTTTCTTTATCAATCTCGTGACTTTCTTCGAATTTTGGTAGATCTTTAGGCTCTAAAGGTAATGGATTACATTTAAAAAATTTATGATTTAAACCATCCAAGGCATTTAATCTTTTGTAGGGATCTAACGTTAAAAATCCAGATAATAAATTGACTCCTTCTTCATCTTGGATAAGATTGGAGAATTTATATTCTAAACTTCTTTTACAAGTCATTCCAATATTTAAATCTGTTTTATTTGGTAAATCAAGAGCTTGAGGCCAAGTAATCGAATCAGGAGGTCCAATTAATTGAAATACTAATTGACATTGGTGAGAATCTGATTTCCCCATTAAAATAGGTGATTTATTAAATAATTCTCCGAAAACACATCCAACACCCCACATATCAACTGCTGTAGTATATTTTCTTTCACCTAACAAGATTTCTGGAGGTCTATACCATCTTGTTACTACTAATCCAGTATACAGTCTTTCCCCACCACCTGGACCTTCATTCAATCTTGGAATACTTCCATGATATATTCTTGCTAATCCAAAATCAGCTATCTTTAAAACCCCATTATTATCTATTAATATATTGGCTGCTTTTATATCCCTATGTAAGTATTTTTGGGAATGAATAAAATCAATACCTTTTAATAATTGTTGCATAATACATTTTATTTGTGGGAGTGTAAAATCTATATCAGGATTTTCCAATAATCCTGCTAAATCTGATTGCATATATGGACTTACTGTATAAAAGCAACCTCGTTGAGTAACAATATCTTGAGGATTTGATACTTTGGGTTCTTCATAAATCATATCAATAATCTTTAAGATATTTTCATGCTGAAGTTTTTTGACTATAGTAATTTCTCTCATTGCAGTTATTGGGAATCCTTCTTTTGCTGAATGATTTAATAATTGTTTCAACGCTACTATTTTCCCTGTCTTTGTATCTTTAGCCTTTTGTACAACCCCAAATGTCCCTCTTCCTAATTTCTCTACCGAGTTATAATCTTTTAAAGACTTCATTTCCCTGAATCTGTTAATCGGCTGTAATTGTATCCTCGTTTGGGCTTCATTATTATGCATTTTCTACCAAATCCAACTTTAAGAAGAAGCTATCAAAAATCTGCGCGCTGCGAAAGAACTTACAATATTCATCACTTCATTTTTGAACCTTACACTATTAAAAATTATTATATTGAATAAAAGTATACAAATAAATAGAATTAAATTAATATATTAAAAGTTGGTAAGATTTTACTCAACTTATCATGCCTCGTTATTATTTTGTGAAAATTTTGATCTTTTCTTTCTTTCATTAGATAATCTGGATGCTTCCCTAACATTAAATCCATTACTTAATAAATTAGTAGTTTCTTCTAATTCTAAACCTGCAACTTCTGGGTATAAGAAGTAAACAAATAAGAATGAAACAAAACATAATCCAGCAAAGAATGAAAATGTACCAGTTGGAGTAATATCCTCTAACATAGTTAAAAATGTTGAAGCAATAACTAAAGAACCAGACCAATTTGTAGCAGTAGCAAACATTGCACCAATAGATCTAACATTTACATCTGAAAAAAGTTCAACACCTGTCCAAGCACATGTACCAATACCAATGGCATAACTTGCAACAAATAAAACCATACTAAGAATAATAACAATCCCCCATCCAGTTATACCACCTGCTTCAACTTCAACATCAGATGAACCAAATTTAACACCTAAGAAATGGAAACCAATTGCACAAATAACTAATGCTATACACATAAATGGAATTGCAATAACTAAAATTCTTCTTCTACCAACTTTATCAATTATACATAATGCAAGAAATGTGAAAACAAAATTTGTTGCAGCAATAATAATTGAAACAGCTGTAGCATTATCAAATCCAGAAGTTTCAAAAATTGTAGCACTAAAATACATCAAAGAATTGAAACCAGTAAATTGTTGAATACCTTGTAAACCACAAGCTAAAACTAAAGCTCTTAAATTAGAAGGAGATTTATGAATAATTTTAACAGAATTCCAAGCTCTTGAAATTGGACCATTACCTGGAACAACAGAATTAGAATAAATCATTTCATCTAATTGAGAATTAACAAAATTTTCATCAACATCTTTATAAACTCTTTTTAAAACTTTTCTAGCACTTACTAAATCATTATTAATAACATAAAATCTTGGAGTATCAGGTAAGTACCAAAATAATGCAAATTGGAAAAATGGTGGGACCATACATAAACCAACGGAAACTCTCCAACCATGATCCATAGTAGTTAACCCCCAATTTATAAAATAAGCAACTAATTGACCACCAGTGATAAACATACCATTAGTAACAATTAATCTACCTCTATAACGGGATGGAGCTAATTCTGATAACATTAAAGGAGATATTAAAGACGCTATACCAACACCCCAACCTAAAACAAATCTTCCAATTATCATAGTCCAAACAGTTTTAGAAGCTAATTGAATTATAGTTCCAATAACGAAAACAACATTAGATCCCAATAAAACTATTCTTCTACCTAATATATTTGCTAATAATCCACCAGCTAAAGCTCCTAATAAAGCACCTAATGAGGTAGCACTCGTTATTAATTCTTTATCTTGACCTGATAATATTTTATTTGATAAATCAGTTCCAACACTAACTAATGCTCCAGATATATAACCAGTATCATACCCAAACATAAATCCAGATATTGAAGATGCAAAAGTTAATAAAATAACTAAACTAGAAGGTTTTAATCTCAGTTCAGTTTGTATTGAATTAGCTGGTTCTGATACAGAATCTTGTGATTTAACTACTAATTGATTAGAAGATGTATTAGATTCTAAATTTGAAACCGTGTCATTTATTTCTTCTTGTAATTGATTTTTATTAATATCCGACATATTGATTAACCTCAAATAATTTGAAAAATAAAAATAATTGAATCTTAATTAATGGGAAAAAAAAAACAATAATGAAAAATAGGAGGAAGCCTTGTAAATTTATAGTCTGAGCGTAATGAGGAAAAAAAAAATTCGCCGAATTGCACATCGGCGGTGGAACAAACCATCTAATAAAAAAAGTGTGATTCGCCGAGAGATTATTTTTAATGATATTAGTGAATGAGGGGGTGTAGAGGGGTGTTATAACGGGGTAAGAAGGGCTAAATATTAGAAATGATCGTCATGAGATGTTCCATAAATCCGAAAGTTTACCTATTTATAAACAGTTTTTGTCATATTTTCTAAAGTGTAAAGTTATAATTCTTACATGACTTTAAAGACATATAGGAGGAAAATGGCTAAAACGGGAAATTTATCAGAATCTCATGGAATCTGAAGAGATCGTAAACTATGATGAATGCGAAATTTGAAAAAATTACCATGGATAATCGGATAGGATTACTACTTATTTGGGGACAAGATACATATGGATAAAAAGTAAGACTAAAAAAGAAAAAATTAGAAAAACAATAGAGAGATTCACAGAATATTTTTTTTTTTTTTTTTCACACTTTAACAATTTTTAAATTTATTCAATTAAATATATATAAACAAATAAATGTAATTACTTTTCTAGATTATAAATTATTTCTTTGGAGGATTAAATTTGATTTTTCTATTCTTAATTGGTTGCCATTTGAATTTCTTAACCCAGACACTTAATAAGTATAAAGAGGAAAGAACAATTAAAGCTTTTAAACCCCATTTCTTTCTATCATCATGTTCTGGTTCAGAAGCCCAATTAAGGAAAGTGGTAACATCTTTAGCCATTTGAGAAGTTGAAGCTGGAGTACCATCTTCATATTCAACCAAATCATCAAATAAAACTCTTGCCATAGCAATTGACCCACCTGGGAAATATGGGTTATAATTAGAACCTGGAGGTAAAACAACACCAGCTGGTGGTTCTTCTGGGTAACCAGTTAATAAAGCAAAAATATAATCACAAGCACCATGTCTAGCTTTAACAATTAAAGATAAATCAGGTGGTAAAGCCCCTTGATTAGCAGCTCTTGCAGCTTGTTCATTTTCATAAGGACCTGGAATGTAATCAGCTAATTTACCTGGTCTCTTTCTTGGTTTACCTTCATCATCTGGTTCATCATCATATTCTAAATCTTCAGCCATAGCTTTAGCTTCTGATGTACTATGAGATACACCAACTAAATTTCTCCAAGCAATTCTATCTAAAGAATGACATGCTGCACAAACTTCTTGATAAACTTGGAAACCTCTTCTAATAGATGCATGATCAAAAGTATTAAACATACCATTATGTGACCAACCAAAAGCTGGTGGATGTAACCCATGTTCAGCTGCTGTCATAGCATCTGCAGTCATTGAATCTTTATATAATAAATATGAAGCACTTAATCCAGTAAATCCTACTGATCCAACAAGGACTTTTTGTAATAATTGGTTTGATATTTTGGCTGATTTGAACATATTTGTATTAAAAATATTTTTTTTTTTCAATTAGGGAATTATATTATTAAATATTTTGTTTTAAATGAATTTAGTTGATTTGGAATATGCAAAGTTTAGTTCTATTTAGTTTATTTTTATGATATAATTTAAACGATAATTTTTATTGTTTGAAATAAAAACTTCCTTCACAATTTCTTTATACAATTAAAAACTAATGGACTAATAAAATCTTTTAATTCTTTCTTTTTCGTTTATTTTAAAGGTTGGAATTTAATATATGTATATCTTCCTTACCTTTTCAATGCTACTAAAATTCAATTTAAAAACCTTTTATTAAAAGAAAATTCAAAATTTGAAATTTTTACTCAAAGAAAAATTCGATACAGTTTATTTAATGAGGAAAAGGTTACCGTTTATTGGTTGAAATTTTTTCATTGCAAAATCTGTTGGTACACGATATCTCCAACATTTTTGTGTAATTTATTTCCTCGAATCACTTTTGAGCAATTCATAACCTGATACCTTGCAAGGATAAATTTAGTATTGAAGCTTAATTCAATAAATTCATTATTGTGTAATATAGTTTCAATAACTTCTCTCGATATCGTATCTAATACATCTATCAGAAAGTTTTGAATATTATAGTAAATTTGATATCAAGTGTAATGTCTAGTATCTCTTCAAAGTGAATCAAGTAACATTAGATCGTTTAGATTCTCTAATTTAACGCAGAAAACTTTATGTGCTTTAAGTCAAGAGTTAAAAGCTATTTATATGAAGAAATTAATTTAACTCTAATCTCAAAATTAATAACAGTTGAGAAAGCAACGGATATGAAAGGCATTTAGTTATGGTTTCATCCATGTAGTAGATGTACTATAAATTGTCTTGTGGAGAAAAAAGCATTCCAAAAGTTTCACTATATCAGATTAGACCAAATTGTTAGTGAATTGAAAGAAATAGTCCTAGTGTTATGCATCCTCTTTCGACTTTTGTTTATCATTGCACTTGTTCCTATTTTATTAGCAGCTAATTACAGCTAATTTTGTTATTATGTGCACACCTTTGTTTGGGTATTCACCTCGTATTTCTATATTAGTGTTGGGTGCTATAGCTGGTATTTGCGTTTATCTACATGTCCTTCGACTCATTTACGAAAAACCCCTTTTTACTTCTTTGGTTTTACATGTATTGAATAAAAAAATGTTTCCTCTCTAAAACATCTAGTTTGAAGAGAGAAATGCTTGCAAAAAAGAAAGCCCGATGCGGGAATCGAACCCGCAGCCTTTTGATATCCTTTAAATTTCTTTAAAAGTCAAACGCTCTAGCCGATTGAGCTAACCAGGCTTCTTGTTGAATGGGAATTCACCCATCTCGTATGTGTTAGTATTTTTAGAAAAATTGTTGATATATTGGCTATATACCAGTTTATTGTTCAATATTTCTCCATTATACTACATAACAACTTCGTCTCCATATACAGAGATACCCAAATGCGCTTTTATCTCACATAGCAGAAACATGTTTTTGTGGGATAAAAGTTTTTGCAGCCTTCCAATATGCAGACTGAGATAAGAAGCGTGTGTTACCAGTAGATATGCCTATAATTCAAGTATATAAACGGATACCAATGCAGACCAGATCGGTCCATGGCCAAAAGACTGTAGACACTTTATTTGGCTTATCAGGTAACAAATACTTAAGTGGTCCCAAAACGGTATTGCAGCCACTCGGTCGTCTTAATTTCAAATATATGAAACAAGATGATACATAACTAAGAAATAAATTACGCAAAATATAACACATCGTTATTCTAAGCCTTTCCATTCCTTTTGTTTAAACAAGAAAGGAGTTTCTGAACCAAGTATTTCCCTAAGCTAAAATTGTACCAATAATAATAGATGTCTAAATCCTTGGATAAAAAAAAACTTCTACAAGTACCTAGAGAAATAGAAGATTTTGCTTGGGATCACAATGATAGTCATATTTCAGGGGTAGAGTATAGATTAACAATTAAATACTACACACAGATATCTAATGAAGATTTATTAGAGCATTTCAAAAATCATTTTGCGGAGATGAATCAAAGAGAAAATAAGGGAATAGATGAACATAATCTCGAGGAATTGATGAATCATTTTTCCTTCAGTGTATGTCCACTTACTATTATGGATAATTTAGCTTTAAGTATCTCTCGAGCTAAGATAATCGAACCTAAAGATTCTAGTAATTACATTTCTGTTAAAAAACCAATAATGAATGTAACAGAGATGAAACGTGGTATGTACGGGTATATATCATACGAATTATTTAATAGGGATTTCTATAGAGGTAATGACAAACTTTATGGTTTAACATTCGAAGCAGTTGAAGATTTTGAAGGAGAGTATTTGACTGGGTTGATTTCAAAGAAAGGTGAACTATGTACAAATTGTGTGCCACGTTGGATTAAAAGTTTTTTCAAAGCTGAAAATGTACAAATCGATATTAAACTTATAAGAACATATTATAATCCTAAAAAGAAAATAGTTCTTAGTTATTTTGTATTTACAACTCAAGGTATAAAAGTACCTAATAGAAAAATTCCAAACAATAAGGAATTTGAAGGAGTCAAATTTATTTTCATCCCTCAAAGGCCTTTCTGTATTTATTGCAGGAAATTAGGTCATAATACTGATGAATGTACTTCTTTGGAAGAAATCATTGATATGAAACTTATCTTTATAAAATATATGATGTTCAAGTTAAGCATTTAGTACAGGTACTGGCTTGACAATCATGGTTAGTATCTATAAAACATCATATTTTATTGTTTTTTTTTTCTTTTTTGTATTTACTATTTACTATTTTCTACCATTTTTCTTCAGGATTAGCTTTAAAATCTATAAAATCTTTATATTTGAATAAACTTATCTCTGTTTCATTTTCAATTTCTAAATCCCATAAACTTTTATCTAAATTTACTTTATTTTCATCATCGTCACAATAAATTATAAATTCTTCATCATTTTGGAAATTTACCACTAAATTCATTGACTTAGTACCATGTGCTTTATTATAGATTTTTAAGGTATCATATTCAACATTTCTATAAGGTCTTAATCCTCCAGTAGTATTAATAGTTTGAATCATTTGATCAAATAATTGTTTTGGTGATGTTTCTTTTAAATTAATCGAAGGAATAATAAAGTTCTTGACATTTCTATATGGGAATGACTTTATAATACGTAATGTCAATAACGAATCCGTAGCAGGACGAACATGAGATGTTAAAGGTTCTTCCATTTAGTAGTAGATGAGATTTAAATCAAGAGAAAAATCTTTTTTTTTTTGCACTCATTTTTTTGCACTAAAAATGTACAGTACTATTTTTTGCACCTAAATAATTCTACTTACATTTTTAAATTACACCCAGTTCAAAATTTATAAAAAACTCATTAATATCATAAACTTTATCAGTATTCCCATTCAATTGAGAGCTGATTTTCCTTCTATTACCTTCGAATAATAATTTTGAATTATCAACATCAAAAGAATCAACATCTTCTCCCTCTTCCTCATCATCATCTTCCATTAATAAACTAAAATCACTATCATTAACACTTAATTGAATTAATTTTGTTGGGAAATAATTAATGAAAAACTTTAAATCTTTCAAAGATATTTCTTCAGTTAATGTTTGTAAGATTTCAGAAAATTCTGTTTCATTTAAAATTGCATTTTTATCATGATTTATTAATTCATTTTTAAATTTTAAATAATTTAAATCAACTTTAAAATTTTCATCAATAATTGAATCAAATTTACCGTTATTTAAAATTTTTAAATTTTTTGGTGATTTATTAAATTTAAAATTATTTGAATGATTATTAATATCACGAATAAATTTAATTAATATATCAAATTCATTTAATATATTATCAATATCATTATTACTATGTTTTTTTTGAATATATTTTTCAATCATTTCAAGATATGAATTTATTTTTGATAAGTTAGACTTATTTAATAAATAAGATATAAATTCATTATAATGATTTATAAATTCATTTTGATAATTAATTATATCATTAAATTTTTTCATTAAAAATTCAAAACATAATGATTTTGATGGATTAAATTTAATTTCTTTATTAATTAATTTTAAGTTTTGTGTTATATTTTTATAAATATATTGTAATTCTGGTAAATCTTTATAAATTAAATTTGATAATTGATTATTATTTAAATTATCAAATTTTTCTAATTCAATAATTAATTTTTTTAAATCATTTTTTAATATTTCATTTAATTCATTGAATTTTATTATTTGAATATTATTAAATTCTGAATCATATAATTTATTAAAATTTAACCCCCATTCATTAATTATATTTTTTAATTGATCACAATTATTAACTTTATAATCAATAAGATTTATAAATAAATGATTAGTTGAATTTATTTTATTACTAAATCTTAAGGATTTAGTTTCATATTCATATTTTAATTTTATCGTTTCATTAATTTTTAAAATTAAATTATCAAAATTTTCTGTTTGTTGTAAACTATTTTTTTCAAATTTATTTAATTCAAAAAATTTATACCATTCAATTAAATAAAATAATACACATTTTTCATCAGGTACTAAAGATATAAAATCATCTAATTCAGCTAATCTTGGAATTCCTAAATCATCAGAAAATTCAATTATATTTTTAAATTTTTGTAATTTTTTATCATTAAAATCAATATTTATAATTGATATTGGTAAATAATATTTTAAAATTGATTCAAATATTAATTCAGGATTATTAATTTCAATTGACCAATCTCTATTAAAATTTGTTATTGGTTTCATTTTATAAATTTGATTTATCCAATTTAATAAATAATTTTTAATTTCAATAATTGAATTATTATCATTTAATATCCCCATTGTATTAGTTGTTGAAAATATAAATATTGACCAAATCAATCCTAAAATTAATTTTAAATTACCCTCCATAATATTATCAGCACTTATACTTAAAACATTGATTTTTAAAACTATCCTTATAAATTCTAAAAAATCATTGATATTTTCCATTTTTTGTAGATCAAATTTTGGATTTGAATATAAAGGTTTTAACAAATAAAGTTTTAAATTAGATTTTTCTAAATCAACTTCACTTATAATTTGATTAATTAATGCTATAAGAACTAACCCATCATTTAAATCTATTGATAAATTTGTTAATTCAATATTTAATTTAGAATTAACCCATCTCAACATGGTTTTATGTTGTAAATTAACCCATTCAGGTATTTTCTCTCTTCTTCTATAGCTCATTGTGTATCTTTTGACTATTTCTTTTCCACTTTCTTTCTTGTCTTTATATCATTACTTCCTACTATATCAAAAGGGTCCCTGCTCAAAGAGTTTTTACAAAAAAAAAAAGCGTTGAGTTGATAACTCTTCGGCTATATATATTATCGGCTAAATCTGAAACACGCTTTTTAAAGTTGTTTTGGTTTCGGGGAAACAATACATACACATCAACGCGCGCCTATGCTGTTATAGTCAAGTTTAATACCCAGGGTTTACTAAACCAAGTCACAGGGTTCAAAAGCGCGGCCAAACTTTAAGTCAATTGGACCTAAACTTTAGCACCAAGTTACGGTAAAAATGGTACGAGTTAACGCAAAAAAAAATAAAAAAAAAAAAAAACGTATAACGCAAAAAAGTCTAACAATACAGGTGTTATCTAAAATAACCCAACAAGAAAACATGAATTGATGTAGAAGGTTTAGACGAGAACTTTAATCAGATGTTTGATTTGTTTGATCTCAACTTGTTAGTTTTAAAATCTTCCCACGGTCAAGACTTCAGCAATATTAATATTACCTTAGTTGAACATATTCTTCTCTCTTAAACTTTTAAGCGATTTAAATTTTATGGAGCACATTCGCGATGAGATAAGTTAAATTACATTAAATGAATTAACGTTAATTAAACTATATTACTATACTAAGTATGCTACAATAAGTATCATGCATATTTTACAAATAATTACAATGAATAAAAAAAAATAATAATGGATAAAAAGATAATAATGGATAAAAAGATAAACTTTATATACTTTGAATTATAATTTGAAGAAAGGATGATCCATTGCTTCTTTTGCAGTTGGTCTTAATTGATGATCATAAGTAAGTAATTTATCAATAAAATCTATAACTTGATCAGATATTAAATATTCATTTTCTTTATTAATAAAATAACTCCAAGGTTTCCTTGGATAATTACCTAAAATATCATCATAATCAGAACTTAATTTAATTTTATATTTATTAACATAAGCCATTAAATCTTTAGTTCCTAAAACTTTAGCTATTTGAACCAATTGATCATTATTAGAATCACCTCTAAAAAATGGTTCTTTTTTAAAAATTATAGCTGCCAACATACAACCAACAGACCATAAATCTAATGAATAATCATATTGTTGTAAATTAATTAATAATTCTGGACCTTTATGATATCTTGAAGCAACTCTAACATTATAATCCATCCCCATATGATAAAATTCTGCTAACCCCCAATCAATTAATCTTAATTTTTTATTTAATGGATCAATCATTATATTTTGAGGTTTAACATCTCTATGTATTATACCCATTGAATGTGAATAATCTAAAGCTATTAATAATTGATTAAAATAATATTGAATATCACTTATTGTAAATTTTGGATATAATACTCTAAAATCAACATTTGTAATTTTTTCAAATACTAATGCAGGTATTTTAGATTGTTCATCTCTTACTATATCTAATAAACCTATAACATTTGGTCCACCAGTTAAATTTTTTAAAATCTTAACTTCTCTATAAATTTTCTTCATTTTAACAGGTTTTAATACTTTAATAACACATCCTTCATCATTTAATACATTAACTCCTTCAAATACTTCTGAATATTTCCCTCTACCAATCTTACTAATTATTTCATAATTTTTTATATTGCCCCATTGAATTTTATGGTTTTCATAATCCCAATACTCAGATGGTTTTTTACTATTAACATCAGGATAAACCCTTGCAACTGAGTATACTCTTGTACTTACACTCATGATTTAATAAGGGGTACCTGATTATCTATTCTAAATTTTTTAAAAAAAATTGATAAGTATTGAAAAAAAATCCCTTTTCACACTCGATGACATTTTGTCTCCCTTCGCCTTTACAAGTTACGCGCGCCATTCATTTTTTAAAGTGTCTTTTTAATTAATTATATTATGATTAATTTGTTATTAATAGATGAAAATAATAAATTAGATTTCCAATTAGATCAAAAAAAAATTCTTTCAAATACTTCATTTCAGAAATTTTCATTTATAAATTGTAAAAAAATTCCAATAAGTATTTTATCATCAAAACCTATAAATATATATTCAAATCTGATACGATCAAAAGAATATATTGAGAATAATTTATTAAAGTATTGGAATGAATCTAATTCTTTAACAAGAGGTATTTTATTTAAAAATAATGGTCAAAGTAATCTTTTCATTGTATTATTTATAACTGGGGAACTTGAATTAAAAGCTTTAATACTTAATTTTAATGATATTAAATCAACTAAATATACAAAAGAAAAATCAATTGATAACGTTTTCGATAAAGTATTACAAAGGAAGAAAAAATTAAATCCAGTTAAAGAATTATCTTCATCTATATTAACGAATAATGAAAAAATCAATCAAACAGTTTCAAAAATAATATTATCAGGTTTAAGATTAAGAGGTTTAAGTACAAATCAACTGAATACTAATGAAAAATTAAAAATTAAAGAAATTTATCAAATGGTATTAAAATCAACATTATTTTCTTTAAGAAAATTCACTAATAATAATAAACCAATTAAATTAAATGATATTCAAGATATTGTAGAAAAATTATTACAAATTTTCATTGATATTGATATATCTAATGAAAATTCTCCATTTTTAGATCATAGATAAGAGAAAGAAAGAAAATCTCTTTATTTTATAATTCATTTATTAACTTTTATTTACAAGCATTTATTATAAATCTTCTAATTTTATCAAATTAGAATCAGCATAATCATTATATTTTTTACTAGAAGCAATTTCTAATTCTTTTTCGATATGACTTTTACGAACGACTTTCTTTCTCATATTACCTTCTCTCATATGATCTAATAATAAAGAAGTATCTTCTAATAAATAACCTCTTTTTTCAGGATTTGAATAAAATTCTATATCTCTTCTATGAGTTGGTCTTGCTTCTAAAGGTATATAACCTTTCTTTAATAAAAATTTATTTGGATTTATATGAGTTTGTAAACTTAATTTTGTAAAATATTTTGCAACAAATTTATTACCTAATTTTTCAATTGCATTAATAACTCCATCTGAAGCTCTTGATGCTTCAATATTTAATGGTACATTATAAGTTTCTTTACCATTACCTAATAATTTTACACCATCTTTAATACTTCCTGTTATTAATTTACATTCTTTCATGATTTTTATAGTTAATGTTTCACCTTCTTTTAAAGGTATTCTATTATTATTCCAAAAATCTTGAATTCTATCTAAATTAATTGGATAATATTCCCTTTTATGAGCTCTTTTAAATCCAAGAATAGGGAATCTTTTATAATATGGAGTTTGTCCACCTTCTAACCATCTTGGAACTTTACTTCTTGCCTTTTGACCTTTTTGACCTCTTCCAGATGTTTTACCTTTACCTGATGCTTGACCTCTACCAAGTCTTTTATAATTATCAACGGCCCCTTCATTGGCTTTCAAGTTCCCCAAATAAGAATTTTGTCGAATGAAGTTGATTAAACTTCCCTTATTAAATTTAGTACTTATTTGTGTACTAAATCCAAACATCTTTAAATACTTGGTTATATAGTAAATGAAATTTTTTTTTTCCAAGTTTCTCACTCAACGATGCGATTTTGTGTTACTTATTAATTGGTATAATATATTTAAAATGGTGTTATCACACCTTTCCTAAATTTTGCTTTGGTACTCCAATCATTAAATGTTCTAGTTACCTATAGATTACCTGACTATACATCATTTGATTAATTATCAACACCTCCAAACCTTGTTTCAAAAAATTCGATTTTCAGGTCCTCTTATCCCATCACAGGGAAACTTAAAATAAGTAAGCCTTTATGGCCAAGTTGGTAAGGCACCTCACTAGTAATGAGGAGATCGTCAGTTCGAATCTGGCTGAAGGCATTATTTTTTTCCTCTCGCGCTAACTGAAATATTTTAATGCGATAATAGATTGAAATATCAAGCATCTTCTTTTTTTTTTAATAGAGCCTTTAAAATGTCAAAAGATAAAGAAATAAATACAGAGGAGCAGGAATTGAATCAAATATGGTCTCTTTTCAAAGACTCCCCTGAAGAAGTTCAGAAAAAAAGACAAGAAATTACAAAAAGTATAAATGACGATAAGCTTGGAGAATTACCAACTACTTTATCATTATCAACAGCATTTGATGAATTATTTCAATGTTTTTCTTTAGGTGGACAAGTCAAGAATTACTATAGATATGGTTCCTTTTCGTATTGTGAAGAACAAAGAGAAAAATTATGGTTTGCAGTATTTAATGGAACTTTTTTACAAAATGAAATTAATGAAA
The DNA here is from genome assembly GCA_030571995.1 of Yamadazyma insecticola. Taxonomy (NCBI): domain Eukaryota; kingdom Fungi; phylum Ascomycota; class Pichiomycetes; order Serinales; family Debaryomycetaceae; genus Yamadazyma; species Yamadazyma insecticola. The sequence continues at coordinate 137,241 of JAJLZB010000014.1, forward strand.
AATCAAATTTGAAAGAAATTGAAAAGGCTAAAAAGATTCAAAATTTTTATAAGAAAAGATTAATGGAAGAAAAAGCAAAAGGAAGTTCAGAAGATGTTTGGGATATAAGAGATAAATTATTAAGTAACCCATTTAAAGAAGGTGAAATTAATAAAAATAGTGGTAAGTAAATTTGTAAATAGTATCGAAAATATATTAAAGTTTTAAGAGAATTGAATTTCCTCTTGGTTCCTTTATAGTTCCAATTCAACTAATGCAAAGATTTTTCAAAATTTTGTTAGTGTCTCTAAATATACACAGGGCGTACATAGTACATATATATATCCAAATGGTTATTAATTATTGATTAAATTTAATAGATTTAAAAATCTATTACATAATAACACAACTTTTTTTATTAGTTTCATTATCGTTAGCACCTTTAGGTCTTGCATTAAGAGCACATCTTGCAGCTTCAGAGAAAGCTTCATTAACACCTCTATTTTTTTTAGCAGAACATTCTAAATATCTTAAAGCTCCAACTTTTTTAGCAATTGCTAAACCTTCTTCATAAGTTATTAATCTTTTTTGTTGTTGGTAAGGATTATTTGATTGAGATTGAGAATATGGATTAAAAGAATCATCTTCTATTTGATTATTAGGTTGATCAACATCAGTATCTTCATTATTTCTTAAATCACATTTTAATGCTACAAGTACTAATTTTACTCCTTCACAATTATCAGCTATTTCACCAACCCATTTAGTTTGAACATTCTCTAATGAATCAGGTGAATCTATTGAAAAACATAACATAATACAATGAGTATCAGAATATGATAGTGATCTTAATCTATCAAATTCTTCTTGACCTGCTGTATCCCATAATGATAATTGAACCGATTGCCCATCGATGAAAATATCATGAACGTAATTTTCAAAAACTGTTGGTTCATAAACTTGAGGGAAGTAACCTCTAGTAAAAACGTTCAATAATGATGTTTTCCCACATGCACCATCCCCTAAAATAACAATTTTACGTTGAACTTCATTGTTAGTGAATTGAATCATACAATTTTTCAAATCTAATAATTATACATACTGGTCTTCTGACTGCTTCCACAAATGGCCATTATACCCCTTTGATCTTTTTACTAAAACAGACGAGAGCGTCAAAAAAAAAAAAATCATAGATCAATGGGCGTGCGCATGTAACTGAAATATTCAATTAGTATAGAAAGATATTAGTGTATTATTTTTCCATATATTCCAAAACTTTTCTTTTATAAACTTAAATGTGCTAATTACTCCTATATAAATGCAAATAATTTCTCTTTAATTACTTATTCATGTAATTATTTGATTTTTTTTTTTATTTTCTCTTCTTTTTACCTGAAATAAAGATTTCATCCCAATGTTTGATTGATTTGCTACGATAAGCTAATATTGAATAACTTATTCATCGATTAAATCTTCAAGGTACATACTTGGAATAGTTTTTCTATTAGATCTTGGAGTTTGATTAGGTGATAAAGTAGAATTCATAGCTTGAAAGTTAACTTGTTGAGGAGTTTGAACTGGACTATTAACTTGTGAAAATGGTCTATTATTATAAGTACTAATTGAATAGTCACTATTATTAATTTCATTATTGATGTATAAATTAGGAACTAATTGAGAATGTCTATTAGTTGCAGGTGAAGGATTTGATAAATTAGGGGTTGAACCACCAAATTGAGTTGATTTAACTCTTTTATTACTCATTACTTCAGCAGTTGGAGAAATAAACATTTTAGTTAAATCATGTTTAGAAGTTGCTACACCACCAGTTTCAGATTGATATAAAGTTGAAGTATCACCTAATTGAGACATTGAACTACCCATACCACCACCTAATCCAGTAACTGATTTACTTGGATGATGAGATAATAATGGTAATTTAGTAATCAGTTGATTATTACCACCATTATTTAATGTAGTAGTAGATGATAATCCATATGCATTATTATTATTTGATTGATATTTTTCATACATTAATTTATCTCCAACTAATGTTCTTTTAGCCATTCTTGAAGCTGTTATAGATCTAATAAGGTGATATAATATAAATCCTAATAAAATAGCTCCCACTATAGCTCCAACCGCTATGAAAACTGTCCCACTTGGATCAGATGTTCTTAAAATATATGGATTATCATCAGTCGATGGAACATGAATACTTGGTGTAGTAAATGTTTCTGTTAATGATGGTAAATCTAAATCTGGCATTGCTCTTGCAACAAACGAAGTAGTAAGCGTTGGAATGATCGTAGTAGACATCTCTTTTGGGCCTATATCTCTCTTCTTCTGTCTTAGTTTACTCTTATTAAAAAAGGTTTCAAAAGGTTGTAATCACAGAAGGGAAAATTTTTATGTGTGTGATTTCAATTTATTTTAAGGCTAAAAATGGAAATTTTTGTTTTTGTGTTTTGATTTCTGAGGCGCTGCGTTCCGGTTTTTGTTTGAGATTACTACAGAAAAATGAAAATTACTTAGTCTTTAATACTTCTTAAATTTTAAACTTTGATCTATAATTAAAGTAAAATTTCTTTTATAATTATTTAACAAATTGTTTTCAATTGTAAAAATGTAAAATTATTTAATTCTATTTTTTAAATTATTTTTTTTATAGTTTTTTAAAAATTTTCTTAATTTCATTTGCTTTATATTACTATGTTACTGTTTCAGGTTCTCAATAAAAATTAAAAAACTTCAAATGTTGCAAAAATTGCCAAAATTGCATAATAGAGAAATGAATAATGATTGCGAAATTTATTTAAGATTTATTTAAGATTTATTTAATCAAGTAGACTCTTCCTTCCCATGGACTTAATTCATTTTCATTGATTTCATCCATATTAGAAACTAACAATTCTTTAGGTGAATCTATCATACTTTCGAATTTAATAACATCATTACTAAAGTTTAGTACTACATAAGCAGTTAAACCATCATGTTTCTTTAAATAACTAAACGTTTTTTCATTTTCAATATCTAATATTTCAAAATCTCCATGAATGAATATTTCCTTATACTGTTTTCTTAACTTAAGACATTTTTTATAAAAATTTAAAACAGAATTATTATCTTTTAATTGATCTTCAACGTTAATTTCTTTGAAATTATCATTAACTTTCATCCATGGGGTTCCATTTGAAAAACCTGCATTAGTTGAACTATCCCATTGAACTGGCGACCTTGCATGGTCTCTTGCTATATTATGAGCAGCTTCAATAAACTTCTTGACTCTTGGATCATTCTTAGTATCTTCAATATTATTCTCAGTTATTAAAGTATTAAAAGAATTAATAAGTTCAATATCAAGATATTCTTTTAAATCCCAATTTTTCGGTAAATTTGTCATTGCAATTTCTTGTCCTTGATAAATATATAAAGTACCAGTTAATGTAATTTGTAAAAGACATATCATTTTTGCAGATTTAAAAAGATATTCTTCATCATTCCCAAATCTAGATACACTTCTAGGTTGATCATGATTTTCAATAAATACTGTTGACCATGCATCTGTATCTTTAATAAAATCACATTGAGTTTCAATTGCTTCTTTAAATTGTTTAAAAGTAAAACCTGAATAATTAAATCTATCATTATTTTTGAATCCTAAATTAACAACATCAAATAAAAATAACATATTCATTTCTCCTCTTGATGCTGAAACATATTTTAATGCATTCTCTTTTGTACAATTTCCTACTTCTCCAACTGTCATTGCATCATATTTAGACGTTACTTCTTTATACATTTCTTGATGAAATTCATGAATTCTAGGCCCATGTCCTGTATACATAGAACATGGTTGATATTTACTATCTGGTTTAGTAATAGGTGCATCCGGGAAGGTTTGTACTTTGGAATATAATCTAGCTGTATCAATTCTAAATCCATCAACTCCCTTTTCGTACCAAAATCTTAATGCAGAATCATAAATTGCCTTCCTACATTCTTCACTTTCCCAATTCAAATCAGGTTGACTAGAAGCATATAATCTAAGATAATATTCATTAGTTAATTCATCATATTCCCAAGCACTACCAGAAAAACTAGATCTCCAATTATTAGGTGGTTGACGATTCCCATTTGCATCATAACGTGGAGGTTTCCAAATATACCAATTCCTTTTTGGATTGGTTTTGGAAGATCTTGATTCTTTGAACCATTCATGTTCACTGGAGGTATGATTTATTACTAAATCAAGTATAATTCTCATTTCTCTTTTATGACATTCTTCAATTAATTTATCCATATCTTTCATTGTACCATACTTAGGATAAACTGCTTCATAGTCACTGATATCATATCCCATATCATCCTGTGGTGAATCAAACATTGGTGATAACCATATAATATCTACTCCTAAATCTTTTAAATAATCTAATGTAGTTAAGATACCTGGAATATCACCAATCCCATCTCCATTGGAATCCTTGTACGACGCAGGCCAAATTTGATAAACAGTGGCATCTTTCCACCAAATACTATCAGCTACCATTTTATTTATTGTGTTTTTTATATAGCTACTCCTCTCTGTGTTGTTGTACCTTATTTATAAAACTATTGAAAAATTGTCGTAATAAAAGGTGTAATTATCGCTATAAAAGAACCACCTCCACCCCCACAAAAGTTGGGGGATTGCCATTTTTATGGGGGAATGAACCAAATTATTCTTTGTTATTCAATTATAAGTTGACAATGTGCCAATTTGGGATATTTAATCCGGCAATTGTCTCCCACTTTGTTTTTTTTTTACCCCAGATTTCCTACTCGCATATTAAACAATTTTCCGACGTATCGAGAATTATAACGATCAATGTTCCGTTTGCTGTTTCCCCTATTGTAATGTAAAATCGTAAAGCCGTATTGAGTGACGATATCGTATTTGAAATTATTCCTATATAAGTCATTATTTAATGCCAAGCAAGAAACATGACGTTCTTATTTTGACACAGAGTTGAGCCTGTTGGCACATCCTTAAGCTATATATGAGATAGTACCTCTTGTTTTGTTCATTGTCATTTTTCTTCATCATTCAATACCCAGTACTTTGCTTTTGTCTGATGGAATTCATCTCTAATATGATTCCAGAATTCTACACTTACACAATCGTCAGTTATACGTGGTTTAAATTCGGGGAAATCTTCTTCAAGTCTTGACAAGTCTTGACTGCAATAAATCTTGTATGTGTTATAATGTTCGAGATTATTTTCATTCTCCCAAGGTTTAGGGATGGGGTCATCTGAAAAATGTACTAGCTTGATTCGATCAATAACTTTTTTGGGATCCCAATCATTATCAATCTTGTATGGCAAGTATCGAGGATCACTTAAAAATCGACTATGATCATCCCTTTTAAATTCTCCTGTGATTACACCATAAAGTCTATGATCTAAAATTCCAAATTTGTAATTACCATTTCTTATAGAATCATCAGCAAATTTGTTCAAAATTTCCATATCATAATCGTTGTATGCTCTTATGTTTCTGGGCGAAATCAAATTCCACCAAATAGGTGGATAAGTGTATTTCTTTAATTTTTTGAATATTTTTCTATTTGGTTTGAAAACAATTACATGACTACCGAAGAATGAATCTCTTGAGTTATATTTGTGTAGATCAGTGAAAAGACTAGGGAATTGTTCTTTTGAATCATCTTGCGGTGGGTTATCTAACTGAAATGTAGATAACCAATACGCTTGAACCATCGATATGTCATAATCATCAGGCACACTGAATAATTCATCGAGGTTACCATTCAATAACAAGCTATCGCAATCAAAGTACACCAATTTGTCAAATTCTATTTCATTGAATATATGGAACTTAGTGAAAGATTCTTTCCAAATATCACTTCCGAAATTGTCAACTTTAATCAAATCAACTGGTTTTAAAGTTATATTATTTGTATCAGCTAAATGTTTCAACTTGGGGAAGTTAACATCTTTTGAAAGGCCTTTGTAATAAAGAACAACTAAATCATCGACAAAACTATGCGAGGAATTAATAGTAATGAAGTTTATAATTGCAAGGTTCAAGTATACCAAATTGGTAGCATATTGGATGTAGCCCAACTTACCAGATGAAGGAGGTAAATCATTCAAACTATCGCTTGGAATGACACGTAAAAATTTTTTAACATTACTACTTAATGATAACTCATCTGGTTTTGTAACATTATAAATAATACAATATAGAACAAGTAGTATCGATATTATGAATTCCCACGATCTGAAAAAAGCCATAATGGGGATTTAATACCGCGAAAAACTTACTTGGATGATTGACTCTGGTTATTGGGAAATACCTTGTACACCTAATATTTCATTAAGTTTGTATTTAGATGTAACTCGCAAACGTCTTTCCCAAAGAGGTAACTCGTGAATACCAACTATTCAGTTTCTCAATTTTTGCATCACCAAAAAAAAATCTTTTTCCTTCGCAACATATATTGTCCCTTATATAGTAGCAGGTAAGGAGACAAGATCCAAAAAAGTGCTCCGCGACGGGGAATTGAACCCCGGTCTACCATGCGACAAACGGTAATTCTAGCCACTAAACTATCACGGATACAAAGATATTAGATTTTTGCAGGAATGGATTACATAGTACAAGATTTGAATGAAGAATGTAGTCTACAAGTACTTCATCTTATTGTTTAGTAGGAAACCGTAAGAGCTAGTCCCGCTAGACAATCACGGAAACTCAATTGAATCTGCATTTACTGCGAAAACAAAAGAGCTAAAGTACGTGTGCAGTCCAAATCCTGGCAAAATCTAGTTTATTGATAATGGTTCAGAACTGTTAGGGGTCAATGGAATACGATGTTTTCTTAATGAGGTACTTTTGATCATTCCAGATTCCTTTCAGCCAAAGGTTCCCCATGATACCTCTGCAAGTTATTTGAAAATTCGAACGATATTATTATCCTTTGTAGGGAGAGCACGTGACCGGACTTTTTTCTCATTTTTCAAAATTAAGCGTCTCTAATACTATTATAGAATCCATGAGTACTGAAACGGGAACAGTGTATAATTATTTCACTAATGAAATAATAGCTGAGCTTGATGGTGCCGGTACGGAAGGGTTGATTCAAATCATTGAATCACCTGATCATTCGGAAGTGGAATCTAATGAAGTGATTGGATTAATTTTTATTGAATTGTTAATGTTACTACAAGAAGGTAAATTAAATGTTGATAAAGTATTGGAATTTTTATCATCAGCAATAAAAGAAGAAGATTTAGCTGTTAAATTTTGTCAAGTTTTCAATATTTTTGAATTAGATGAAAGTCTTTCTCAATTACTTTTAAAATTATATCAAGAACAAAAAATTATTAAATCATCTACTATAGCTAAACATATATCAGGTGAAATATTATCAACTATATCAATAATTCCACAAGATACTTTTAATAAACAATTAAATGTACGTAAAAGGGATGAGTTATATACTCAAAAGAAATTTAATCTATTACATGAAGAATCTGAAGGATTTTCAAGAGTTATTGTTGAAATGTTTAATATTTTAAGGTATGATGAAACTGAATTCCAAGTAGATTATGCAATTAATGTTGTTGAATCAATAATTGGTCATTATAATTTAGATCCTAATAAAGTTCTTGATTTATTAATTGAATGTTTTTTAAATAATTTAGTTGGTAATCAAAATTTCATTATAAATTTTTTAAAAAAATCTCAATGGTGGCCTCATAAAGAAGGTGATATATCTTCTATTTATAATTTAAACATTGGAGGTAGCGATTCTGCTGCTAAATTAATTGGATTAAAAGTTTCAAAATATCCAATTGAAAAAGATTTACCAGAAACTTTTAAATTATTAGTTTCAATTTTTATTAAAATTGGTTTTATTAGCTTTGGATCTATTTATAAATTCATGAGACCTGATAGTAATCAAATGGAAGTTTTAGAATCTTTATACAAAAAGGAATTAGATGATAAAGTCTTTAGATCTAATGCAAGTGCTTTAGCTTTAGCTGCACCTTTAATGGAAGAAGAAGAAGATGACAATAAAGGACAAGAATCAGGCAAATCTACCACTTCAAAATCATCTAATTCTGATTCTAAACCAAAACTGCTTCAAGAAGAATTACATACGAATTACAAATATCAATTATTACGTGCATGTCTTAGTAATGGATTATATTGGCCATCGATTTATATTTTAACTGAATATCCATTCCTTGCTCATGTTGATCCAGAAATTACAGAATTAATCGGGCGTTTATATAATCATATGTTACTGCCTTTAATGGATCAAATATCTCCATTTTCACAAGATGAATATGGAATGTTAAAAACAAGTAAAAAAATTGCTTTATCAAGAGCTTCTAATACAGTTGGATTTCAAGAGTTCACTTGTTCTACATTTTTAAGTTTTAAAGCTACAATTCAAAGTTATAGTCAGAAAAAATTCATATACTTTTTCGACGGTTGGAAAGATCGATTACCTATGGTTCATACAGTCGATGATTTATTTGAAGTTTCAAAAGGGTTATTAAAATTTATTGGGGTTAATTTATCAAAAGAAATACCTTTAATTACCAAAATTTGTGAAATTGGTAATTGGGATCTTGAAAATAATAAAACTGATGAAATTAAATTAAATAAATGGTTTTCATATTTTAGAAATGTTATTTTCCCTGCAATTCCATTGTTAGAAGAAAATTCAATTGTAGTTGATAAAGCATATAAAATATTATTATTTTATCCAAAAGAAGATAGGTTCAATCTATACAGTGAATTACATCAAGTTTTATCTAAAAATAATCCATTAATTAAAATAGCTTATGGTAGAGCTGAAAAATCAACTAAAGATGTATTAAAACGTTTATCAAAAGAAACTGTTAAACCAATGATGAGAAAGATTGCAAAAATCAGTTTTTCAAATCCATTACCATGTTTTTTAACTATTTTACAACAAATTGAAAGTTATGATAATCTTAATACTTTAGTAGTAGAAACTGCTAGATATTTTAATGCTTATGGATGGGATGCACTTACATTGGCAATAATGATGAGAATAACGGCTACAGGTAGATCGAATGTTCAAACTAATGGTCTTCATGAAAGGCAATGGATTCAATCATTAGCTTCATTCATTGGTAAAATCTGTCAACGTTATCCAAATGCAGTTGATTTAGAAACTTTAATTCAATTTCTTTTGAAAACATTTCATAATAATGAAATCATTGGATTAATTGTTTTAAAAGAGATTTTCATGTCTATGGGAGGAATTCAAACTATAACAAATTTAACTCCGGATCAAATCTATAGAATTAATTGTGGATCTACTTTACAACAAATGGTCTACGATACAATTAAAGATTGCCGTTACGAAAGAGTAAAATCAGGTAAAATATTGTTGAATACATTGAATAAATTAGATGTAATTAATGAATTATTAGTATTGTTATGTCAAGTTGATAATCATATTGTTTATGGATCTGATGAGGTACATTTGAAAGTATTAGCTAATAGAAAAGATGATATTTTAACAGTTATACAAATATTTGTTGATTTAGTATCATTCTTCTCAGAGGGAGAAGTTGATTTCCAAAAAAATTTCAAATCAATTGCTCAATTATGTATTCAGTATAATGTTCCACCAGAATGGGCTTTTGCAATATGGAGGAGATATTTATCCAGTGATTCCAATAATATAATTACTGAACAAATGATTGAATTTAAAAAATTCTTTGATGATGATGTTTGGACAAAATTAAGTCCAGAATTATATGGTATATTTTGGCAATTATCTTTGTATGATATTAATTATTCAAATGATGTTTATGATCAAACATTGGAAAAAGTAAATGCAACACTTCCTTCATTAGAGTCATCTTATAATAAAAGCAAACGTTCACTGACTGCTAGTCGTCAAACTTTGGAGCAACATAGGAAAGAATTACAAATCGCTGAAAAATATTCTAAAGATTTACCAATTGATAAAGAAACCCATGGGAACCTTAATGATTTGGTTAGTAAAAGGTTTGAAGCCGAATCAATTTTATGGTTTACTTCTGAAACCGACCCGACAGTCAATTCCCAAGCATTTCTACAGTATTGTATCTTACCTAGAGCCATTCATTCATCTTTTGATGCAGTTTATTCCGTTAAATTTTTATTTAAACTCCACGAGTCAAAAGTGCCAAATTTTTCCATTACGAATGTGTTATTTGAGTTAATTAATAATAAAATTTTATTTAATTCATTATTCACATCAACACCAACAGAGTCGGAAAATTTGGGTATCTTCTTCTCTGAAATTTTAAATGTATTAAATCAATGGGCTAATGAAGAAAAATTTGAAGAAATCAATAAAATTAATCCACTTAAAAACCCAGAAAATTCTCAAGATTTAGAATTTAATGGTTTTAGAAATTTATTGTACAGTTTCCATTGCTGGATTTTAGAAGATGTAGGAAGGGCATTGGAAACAGCAGATTATATGTGTCGTAGGAATTCAATCACATTTTTCAAAAACCTTTTGGGAGTCTACCCTAATGTCGAAGACCATTGTGAAAAAGTTGTTGAATTAATAACAGCTATTGTTGAAAATGAAGATAGGGAAGATTTAAAATTATCCGCAAGTGCTTTAATAGGACATGTTAAATCAAGAACAAAAGAATGGGTTCATTTATGGGATTTCATAGAAATGCCGGAAGAAAAGAAAAAAGAACATATGGATAAAAGAGAAGAAATTAAAGAAGCAATTCGTAAAGCCGAAGAAGAAAAGAAACTAAAAGAACTTGAAGAGAGAAAAGAAAAAGAGAGAAAGGCAAAAGAAGCAAAAGATATCGAAGAACTAAAAAAGAAGGAAGCTAATAAAATTGACTATAATAGTGAGACAAGTAAGACTGATAGAGGTGATATTAGGTCTTCGAATTCAAAGTCTTCTAAGAATAGATATGATTATTACTCCAAATATGAAAAAGATAAAGGATCTAAATCAAACGATGATGACATGGAAGTTGATGGAAAAGACAGTAAGGATGAAATTATTAATACTAAGGACCAAACTCCGGAAGTTAAATCCAGAAAAAATGAAGAAGAGACGAAAGAAAATGTAGCCAAGGAAGAGGCCAAAGAGGAAGTACAGAAAAAGGACAAAAAAGAAGAAGCTAAAAGAGAAGACAGAAAAGAAGAATCTAAAAAAGAAGAATCTAAAAAAGAAGAATCTAAAAAAGAAGAATCTAAAAAAGAAGAAGCCAAAAAAGAAGATAACAAAGAGGAACTCAAAAAGAATAGCGACGGTAAAACCGAAACGAAAGATGACAAGTCAAAGACAGACACAAAGAATATGGGAGTAAAATCGAATCTTAGGTCACTGAAACCATTACCACCTCAACAAATACCACAACAACCACAAGGAAAGAGGAATAATAGCAATGGTCGTAACTCGGGAACTAATACACCGGATTCCCAAAAATCCAACACACCAGAGACGTTTAGTAGAAGCAGTTATTTCCCAGGTGAAAAGAAAAGAGACACTGCTCATTATAATGATAGAGGATACAATAATAGCTATAATAGATCTAATAATCAAAGAGCTTATAGGCCACCAACTCAACCTCAATCAAGAGGATATGCTAATAACCAAGGACAAAGAGGAAATTCTGGAGGGGCACCACCTCTACCACCGCCACCTCCACCTCCACCAATTGGGTTAAAACCTGACAATCAACAAAGATCTAATCATAAGCCTAATGGGAATAGGCACTCTACTTTTGATAATAGAAAGAGAAGATTTGACAATTATGAAGGAAAAGGAGGATCCGAAAAACGTCAAAAATACTAAGCATTAAAAAGTTCTAAAAGATTTAGTTAAAGTTTATACATTGTAAATATAAATTGTAGTAATTAAATATTAACAGAGTTGTATTGTAATTGTTTCAACTCATCATCTATCATTTCATTCATTTTCATTTCGTCGTCATCATAATCATCATTGGGGATGTCAGTAATATGATCTGAGTTTTCCAAAGAGTCTAAATACTCTTGGATTTTATTTAGTTGAGCTTCATGCCATTGTAAATGTTTCTTAAGGTGATGATCATGAGTGAACATTCTTGTACATTTTGGCTTAGGACATGCAAGTTTTTTTGTCAGATAATTTTTCAGGATTAAATCAAAGATACTTTTACCACGACTTAAATCTGAAGCTAAAGTATTAAGTGATTTTGCTGAGTTTTGTTCTATATGTTTTTCTTCTTCATCGTCATCATCATAATGATCATCATTATTATCTTGTAAATTATTTTCACCTACAGTAATTAAATCTTTTTTATCAGTTTCGTTGAAAAGTTTTTCTAATTCCAATTTTTCATCAGGTTTTAAAAGATTATCAGGTAAATTCCCATCATGAAATTCATGATAATGACTAATTAATTCAATTTTTTTAACAAATTTACCCATATTACAATATTCACAATTCCATAATTTAATCATTTTATCTTGATCATGAGACACTTTATGAGAGATCAAACCTTGTCTACCAACACAACCTTTACCACAAATATCACATTTAAGTCTAGGATGATCAGTTTTAGTATGTAATTGTAAAGCAGACCAAGTTTTAAAATTTTTAAAACATCCTTTAAAATCACATTGATAAGTTGGAGTTTCACTATGATACCTAATATTATGTTGAGCTAATCTATAAGGACGAGAAAATGTTTTATCACATTTCTTACAAGTTAAAGATTTTTCATGAACTGAAAGAATATGATGCCTCAATGATTGATGCTTATAAAACGATTCATTACAATTTTCATAGTCACAAGTAAACGATTTTGTATGAGTTATTTCATGTCTTTTTAAATGTTGTTTAGTATTAACACCTTTCCCACATATTGAACAATGGAAAGGTTTAGTTTCTTGTTTATTATGTGAAACTTTATGAGCTTCTAAATGTGATTTCCTTAAAAAGCTCTTATCACAGTCTGGGTAATCACATTTAAAAGGCCTTTCATTTGTATGTGTACGTTTATGCTGTTCTAATAAAGAAGGCTTTGTATATGCTTTTTCACATCCTTCAAAGTTACAACGATACCTTTTCAGACCTGAAGTAGCCGTTCCATTCGACAGAACAGACACTATGTCTGACATTACTAAGTTGTTTGTAAGAAGAAATTAGATAATAAATTCGCGACTACAAATAGATGAGATGCTATTGCGATGAGCATCGTGACTATAACGATTGAGGATTTAACCAGAGGTGGATATGCACACCTTTGCATTGGATTTGGTGGTCCCTTCTGCTTTCCATTGATACACAATTGAATCTTGAAAAAGAACATTTATCATTTGAAGAACATGTCAAAGTGAGAGGCTGGAAAATGCAAAAAAAAACATTGAAAAAGGTGAAAGCATAATCTAGTGGTCTTTAAAGCAATATGTAATACCCATTAGCAGATCAAGATACTCTATATTACAGGAATTAAAGCAATTTAGCTCATTTTGGCGCACAGTGATTATAGCGGAATTGTGAATTTTCGTAGATTGAGCTTCGTTCCTCATGGCCCAATGGTTAAGGCGTCTGGCTACGATTTATGTAACCACTTCTGGAACCAGAAGATTCCAGGTTCGACTCCTGGTGGGGAAGCTCTTTTTTTTTTTTTTTTGCTTTCCAAATCCTTTTCTTATAATCCAGGTTTGTTTTCCATCAAAGTTTAACACTTCTTTGCAGTGTCTCATAATTCATCCCAACAAAAATTGCGTGATAACAATAGAAGCTAATCTTAGTTATGAGAATCGGAGCAATGCATTATCTGATGATGGATAAGTCCGCCCCGCGCGCCCCACTATTTTTCCTTTTTTTGTAAGAATTACAGGTTTTAATTCAATTTACAGTTTGGTATTTGCGACCCTTTAATTTTTACGACTAAAATAAGGCGGTAGCAAGTAACTTACTTTCCACTATTTTATTAACAAGACTATTAAATTATGGATTCTAAGACTATTATCCTTAGACTTGACGATTTAGGAAAGCCTTTAAGTAATGAATTGATACAGAATGGAGTTCTCATTTTACCTTCTAAAGCTTTACCAAAAAATCATAAAGATGGTGACGCTTTATATAATTTAAATTTGAAACTTAATGCAGCTTCAAAAGTTTCAAGGAATGGAATTGTTTATCTGAATGTAACTAAAACTAGTAAAGATGATTTTGACAGGACTTTATTTCAACAATTCCCTGTTAATTCTTCATTTCATGAAGATATTACAGTTATAATTCCAATTTATAAGCCTGGTGCTTATTGCTTTTATTTTAAATATCAAGATGATGAAGGTAATGAAATTGAAACAGAAAAAAATTATTTTAATTTACCACCAAATTTAAGAATTGATAATAAATTTGTACCATTTAATAATATTAATATTCAATCTTTAATTTCAAAATGGATTGGTCCATTAAATAAATGGGATTCTATATTTAAAGAAATTCGTAATAAAGGTTATAATATGATTCATTTTACTCCATTACAACAAAGAGGAATTTCTAACTCACCTTATTCTATTTATGATCAATTGAAATTTGATCCTAATTTATTTAAGAATAATGATGAAGCAATTTCATTTATTGATGATCTTTTAGAAAAAAATAATTTATTATCTTTAACTGATGTTGTTTGGAATCATACTGCTGATAATTCTGATTGGATTCGTTTACATCCTGATGCTGGTTATAATAAAGAAACTTCTCCTAATTTAATTTCTGCAATTGAATTAGATAAAGCATTATTAGATTTTTCAGAAAAACTTGAAGATTTAAATTTACCAACTGAAATTAAAAATATAAATGATTTAAATAAAATTATTGATTCAATAACTCCAAATGTTATTGAACCTTTAAAACTTTGGCAATTTTATATTTTTAATAAAGTTGAATCTTTAAATGAGCTTGATAAAGCTTTTGAAGAAAAAAAAAATAATATTACTCCAATTGAAATTCCTTCTGATATTGATCAAAAAAATTTAAAACAATTAGCTCAATTGGTATTAGAAACTTGTAATATTAATGAAAATGTTGTTATAAATGATAGATTTGATAATAAATTAGATAGTAACAAATTTTTAGGTATTCTTTCAAGTTTATTTGATAAAAATCTTGACGGTATCGAATTTAATGTACTTGGTAATAAAGCTTCAAGTATAATTGATGAAATTAATCTTGATTTATATAAGTCTTATGATGAAGATATTAAAGCAATTAAAAATCAACTTGCTGATAGAATTAGATATCTTAGATTAGATGAAAATGGTCCTAAATTAGGTAAAATTTCAAAAAAATCACCATTAACTGAAGCATATTTCACAAGATTTACTGATAAAAATGGTAAAAATTGGGATTTAGCTAATAATGGTTGGATTTGGGGTGGTAATCCATTGGTAGATTTTGCTTCATCACAATCTAAAGCTTATTTACGTAGAGAAGTTATTGTTTGGAGTGATTGTATTAAATTAAGATATGGAGAAAAACAAGAAGATTCACCATATTTATGGGAACATATGATCGAATATACCAAACAATGCGCTAAAACTTTTAATGGGTTTAGAATTGATAATTGTCATTCAACCCCTTTACATGTTGGTGAAAAATTATTAGATGTTGCTAGAAATGTTAATCCTGATTTATACGTTGTTGCTGAATTATTCAGTGGTTCTGAAGAAATGGATAAAATCTTTGTTGAAAGATTAGGTATTAATAGTCTTATTAGAGAAGCAATGCAAGCTTGGAGTGTAGGTGAACTTTCAAGATTGGTACATAAACATGGTGGAAGACCAATTGGTTCTTATACTTGGTTACCTTTAGATGAATTTGCTTATCCAGCAACTTCTGAGCCAAAATCCCATACTTTAGAAATACCAAAAGTTTTAACTTCACAAGCTCCTCATGCTCTATTCATGGATTGCACTCATGATAATGAAATGCCAGCTCAAAAGAGAACCGTTGAAGATACATTACCAAATGCAGCTTTAGTAGCTTTTTGTTCTTCTGCAATTGGATCTGTTTTTGGTTACGATGAATGTTATCCAGAATTACTTAATGTTGTTCATGAAGAAAGACAGTATACTTATGGAAATTCAGGAATTGGTGAAGTTAAGAAAAAATTACATAATATCAGACAAGCATTAATTGAAGAAAGTGAAGATACTTTAAGAGATCATGAAATGTATATTCATCATGAAGGACAATATATTACAATTCAAAGATATAATGCTAGAACTGCTAAAGGTTGGTTTTTAATTGCTAGAAGTAAATTAAGTGATAGTGAACCAAATCAAATTTTGAATCCAGTAACATTAGTTGGAACAAAAGTTAAAAAAGAATTCACTTATACTTTGAAGAGAACTGGTGATGCTAAACAAGATGAATCATATATCACTTCAATTCCTACTGAATTATATGAAACAAATCTTCCAGAAATCAAATATGAAAGTGGTGATTCTATAATCACTGTTGATGAAAGCTTCATCCCTGGTTCAATTGCTGTATTTTCTACAGAAATCCCAGGAGTAGATATTTCACTTGATAGCTATGTTAAAGAAGGAGCTATTGAAGCTTCAATAGATTTAGATTTATATGATTTGAATGCCTTATTATATCGTTGTGAACCAGAAGAAAGAGATTTCAGTGATGGAAAAGGTGGTACATATAATATACCGAATTATGGATCATTAGTTTATGCTGGTTTAGAAGGATGGAATTCAGTTTTGAAGAAAGTTATTTGGGAAAATGATTTAGCACATCCTATTAGTGATAATTTAAGAGAAGGAACTTGGGCATTAGATTTTGTTGTCAATAGATTAGAAAATTATTGTACTAATTCTAAAGGATTAGGTAAATTTCGTGAATGGTTAAAATCAAGAATTGATGCTATTAGATCAGTACCTTATTTCTTAAGACCACATTTTTTCGCTTTAGTTATTGGAACAGCTTATGAAGCTGCTAGATTTAGAGCATTAAGATTATTAAGTAAAGATTTCCAAGGATCAACAAACTTTGTTCAAAGTTTAGCTTTAACATCTATTCAAATGGTTGGATTTATGAATAATACATCATTAAAGTCAAATGAACAAGTTGCTTCAATGGCTGCAGGATTACCACATTTTAGTAATGATTATATGAGATGTTGGGGTAGAGATGTTTTCATTTCATTTAGAGGATTATTAATAGTAACTGAAAGATATGAAGATGCCAGACAACATATTTTAGGATTTGCACAAACTTTAAAACATGGATTAATTCCAAATTTGTTAGACGCAGGAAGAAATCCAAGATATAATGCAAGAGATGCAGCATGGTTTTTCTTACAAGCAATTCAAGAATATGTTAAATTTGCACCAAATGGAATTAAAATTTTAGATGAAAAAGTTAAAAGAAGATTCCCATTAGATGATAGTTATATTCCATATACAGATGAAAAAGCTTTTAGTTATGAAACTTCAATTAGAGATATAATTTTTGAAATACTTCAAAGACATGCTAAAGGTATTAATTATAGAGAAGCTAATTCAGGACCAAATTTAGATTCACAAATGAAAGATATTGGATTTAATGTTAAAGTTAAAGTTGATTGGGAAACAGGATTAATTCATGGTGGACAACAATTTAATTGTGGTACATGGATGGATAAAATGGGAGAAAGTGAAAAAGCAGGTAATAAAGGATTCCCTGGAACACCAAGAGATGGAGCAGCTATTGAAATTCAAGGATTATTGAAATCAACATTAAGATTTATTAATGAATTAAATGAAATTGGTAAATTTGAATATAAAGAAGTTGAAAAAGATGATGGTAAAAAAATTAGTTTTAAAGAATGGGAAAGATTATTAAAAGATAATTTTGAAAAATGTTTTTATATTCCAATTGATCCAAAAGAAGATTCAAATTATAATTTAGATTCAAGAATTATTAATAGAAGAGGTATTTATAAAGATTTATATCAATCAGGTAAAGCTTATGAAGATTATCAATTAAGAGCTAATTTTGCTATTGCAATGACAGTTGCACCTGAATTATTTGATATTAATAAAGCTTATGAAGCAATTGAAATTGCTGATAAAGTAATTAGAGGACCAGTTGGAATTAGAACTTTAGATCCAAGTGATTGGAATTATAGACCTTATTATCTTAATAGTATTGATAATGAAGATTTTGCAACTTCAAAAGGAAGAAATTATCATCAAGGACCTGAATGGGTTTGGTGTATGGGATATTTCTTAAGAGCTTATTTTATATTTAATTTTAAAAAATTAGAAAAAGGTAATGAAAAACCTTCAATTAAAATCTTAACAAAATTAAATGAAAGAATTCAAAATCATATTAGTTGGATTAAACAATCTCCTTGGGCTGGTTTAACTGAATTAACTAATAAAGATGGTGAAATTTGTAATGATTCAAGTCCTACTCAAGCTTGGAGTACTTCTTGTTTATTAGATTTATATTTTGATATTTGGAAAAATTTATATAATTAATTAGTTATTTAGTTTAATTATTATTTATTTCTTTTTTATTCTTCATTATATCTTATAATAGCAACATGGTTAATCGGGTATTGAATATATTCATGTGCGAAAGCTCATGTGAGAAAGCCGCATAAAATTATACCTTGAAAATTCAAGTGTGGGGACGGAATAGGGTTACCGATAGATAGAATATATAAAACGAAAGGAAATCCACTAGAAAAAAAACTTTTAATAAAACTTCAATAATTTAATATAACTAAGAGAAATATGTTTAAAAGAATAGGAACATCAATTAGTTTTAAAAGGTTTAATTCAATTAAATTAAATACAACTGTAAGTAGTTATCCAAGTAAACATTTTGGTAAAAATGAAGAACCATATTTAACACCAAGTTTTATTAATAATAAATTATTCAAATCTGAATCAAAAACTTGGTATGATATTCATGATCCAGCTACCAATCAAGTTATTCTGAAAGTTCCACAATCAACACCAGAAGAAATGGAACAAGCTATTAAATCAGCTAATGAAAGTTTTAAAATTTGGAAAAATTATAGTATTATTAAAAGACAAGGTATTGCATTTAAATTTGTTGAATTATTAAAAGAAAATATGGATAGATTAGCTAGTATGATTGTTTTAGAACAAGGGAAAACATTCCCAGATGCTAAAGGAGATGTTTTAAGAGGTTTACAAGTTGCAGAAGCTGCTTGTAATATTACTAATGATTTAAAAGGTGAAACTTTAGAAGTTGCAACTGATATGGAAACTAAAATGATTAGAGAACCTTTAGGTGTTATTGCATCTATTTGTCCATTTAATTTCCCAGCTATGGTACCATTATGGTCAATTCCATTAATTTTAGTTACTGGTAATACTGCTATTATTAAACCAAGTGAAAGAGTTCCAGGTGCTGCAATGATTATTTGTGAATTAATTACTAAAGCTGGTGTACCAGATGGTGTTTTAAATATTATTCATGGTAAACATGATGCAGTTAATAAATTAATTGAAGATCCAAGAATTAAAGCTTTAACTTTTGTTGGTGGTGATAAAGCTGGTGCTTATATTTATGAAAAAGGTACAAAATTAGGTAAAAGAGTTCAATCAAATTTAGGTGCAAAAAATCATTTAATTGTTTTACCTGATGCTGATAAAAATCAATTTCTTAATGCTGTAGGTGGTGCAAGTTTTGGTGCTGCAGGTCAAAGATGTATGGCTATTTCAGTTTTAGTTACCGTTGGTAAATCAAAAGAATGGGTTAAAGATATTGTTGAAGAAGCTAAAAAATTAAATATTGGTAGTGGATTTGATCCAAAAAGTGATTTAGGTCCTTTAGTTAATCCTTCAAGTTTAACAAGAGCAATTGATATTATTAATGAAAGTGAAAAACAAGGTGCTGAGATTTTATTAGATGGTAGAAATTTTGTTCCTGAAAATCCTGAATTAAAAGATGGTTACTTTTTAGGTCCAACTATTATTTCTGGTGTTAAAAAAGGTATGAGATGTTATGAAGATGAAATCTTTGCACCTGTTTTAAGTATTATTAATGTCGATACTTTAGATGAAGCTATTACTCTTGTTAATTCTAATAAATATGGTAATGGTGTTGCATTATTTACTAAATCAGGTTCATCAGCTCAAAAATTTACTAAAAATATTAATTGTGGTCAAGTTGGTGTTAATGTTCCAATTCCAGTTCCTTTACCAATGTTTTCATTCACTGGTAATAAAGCTTCATTCTTGGGTGATTTAAATTTCTATGGTAAAATGGGTATCACCTTTTTAACTCAACCAAAAACAATTACAAGTTTATGGAGAACTGATGAATTTGAAGAAGTCTTGAAACCTTCTACAAGTATGCCAGTTCAAAATTAATTAGTTATATAGTTTAAAATATAAATAGATATAGTCAGACTAGTACTTATATCTGTTAAAGCATAAATAAAACTGTGAAAAAAAAAATTGCAAAAAGATAATGAAGGAAGCGAGGTTCGAACTCGCGCGGACGTACGTCCAACAGATCTTAAGTCTGCCGCCTTAGACCACTCGGCCATCCCTCCGATTGTTGAATGTTTTGGTTCTCGAAAGCCTTGTGTAATGCAAATATGTTGTGGCTACCTAGTAATAAAAAATGAAAAAATATCTGCCTCACTGATGGGGCGTGAAAGAGGCAAAAAAAAAAGTTCGCGATTGTCTAAGAATTTCACGAAAGCTCTGCAGGGCTTCAGTGCGAGAGGATTGCGGAACAAAAATGGGATAGAACGGAGGTCGGAAAAGGCACGGCTCGGAATTAAGCACACCAAGTGAGGATAATTTTAGATTAAAGGGTCCGTTTAAATTTGAATTGATGAAGATGCATGGGTTTTGAGAGGTAGTATGTATATATATGTAAGCAGTGATACCAAACAGTTGAAACAACTAAAAGGTTGATACACAATAACAGTAATAATTGTATGATCTGATTGTTCTAATTATACTTGCAGCAAGCACCAAAGGGTGCGCACCTGAGAGTGTGAAAAAAAAACACGGAGAGTTAAAATTAAATCAAAGTTTTTAGCAAATAAGGGGATTTACATTGGGAATTACACGGGGTAAGACAATAGCAATCAATGAAAAATTAATAAACTTATTACAATAAATTAATATCGGGAAAGCCGGCAATTGAATACCGGGACGACAATTTAATTATTATTTGGTTTTTGATAGTAAAGTAATAGAATCTATTTAAAGATAAATTGAATATCGGGGATTAGAAGCCGATATTATAACCCCGGGTATTAATTTTATCGGAAAATGCGTTACGTTACAAAAGGACGCGAAAAGGGAAAAGTACGATTTAAGGACAGAAGGAATCCAAACCGAGCGTTAACGACTAAAGTCGGATCTATTGAAAAGTTTTTTTTTTCCCGTTAAGAAAGAGCAACTTCATCGTAAGATTGAAATTTTTTTCAAATTAAATGTGCTAAGTATTTTATTTAATAAGAAGAAGAATCAAATAAAAATTAAACTAGATGTACTCCACGATTGATTTTAATACCTAAATTATATTAACCGGAAATAAAGAGCCGTAAGTGGAAGAATTAAATTAAAAAAAAAAAAAAAGCTGAAAAACTGAGTCACTTTGACTCAAGGTGTTTATAAATTAAAATAGCGCAATTGGCTGAAAATAAAGCTGCCATCCGAATTTACCCGCGAGAAAATTTTTTCATATTTATAAAGTTGTTTATCCCAGCAATAGAAATTTGTGGAAAAGTGAAGAGGTTAGAAAGAGAATTAAAATCAAATATTCAAATACAAAAAGTGTAAAAAAAAAAATCAAAAAAAAAAATAAACTATAAATCGTATAGTTGATATTATTGATAGATATATTATATAAATATTGTTTATAAGAAGGAAAAGATTCCGAAAGTAGTATGAGATGTTTAAGCTTAATCAAGATATAGAGCTTCTTAATGACGAGAATAATGAATTGAAATGTAAACTTTTATCTTTAATAAGTGATTATAAAGTATTAAAACAAATAATAGTTAATGATAATAATGAAGTCGAAAATAAGAAAAGAACGTTTAACGAATTAGAGCAAGAAGAAAGAAAATTAGATCAAAATAGTAATGAAGAATTGAAGAATAATCATCAACAACAAGAACCAAAAGCAGCTTTAAAAACATCAAATGATTTAATTGATGAATTAGATGTATTGAATATATTAACAGATGAATTCATTGAAGATGAAGAATTAGATGAAATTGATTCACCAATATTATCAAGAACTTCATCACCTTCTGAAGTTGATACAGATAATTCATTAATGACTTCATTAACAAGATCTACCACATTATCAACCACAGTTTCAAATGATTTATTTGATAAAAACCTTCAATTCTTTGAATTACCTAAAGTAGCTGTTACAAATACTTTTTCTTTCGATAAAACTTTCAATAGTATTTTACATCAAGACAAGTATAATATGATTAACGATTTCTTGGAGGAAAAACTTATTGACAATGATCTCAATTACTATGAAAATTTAAATATCAAAGATTGAGCAACGACGAGAAAACGAAGAAAAAAGCACACCCTAAAAAAGCCAAAAAAAAGGAAGGGGATTATGGAATGGAAAAAATACCAAACAGAAAAAATACCAAACGGAAAGACAAAACTATTTATCTACAGCTCAAACAAATCCAAGGGACAACTACACAAAAGAAAAAAAATATATTTTAACGTATAAATTGGCCTCATACAAACCGACAATTAATTATTTATTCAAAATTTAATGAATGTACGACTATTTATTTGACGATATCGCAGGAGTGAATATTTTTCTCATACATTTTCTCATACAATTTTTCACACATTTTCTCTAATAGTATACATTTTTGGATCGAAAATTATCATTGCTAATTCTCGTGTGAATATTAATACAAATTCCCCTTTAACTAATATGTCACTAAACAATACAATTATCAAACAATATTAATACCGTTTTATATAGTAGGCATTCTTAATTGTTCGTTTCATTTGGTAATTATCATAACCATAAACAATTCGCGATTCTCGTTTAATTTAAAGTTACTGTGCGTTACATCTAATTACGTACATACTTTGAAACATTTTACCAATTGTCTCCCCCTTAATTATACCTCGAACCCAAAAATTCATGCAAATCAATGCTTTGTTTACTAATATTCGGTTATAAAGTGCCTTATAAATACCTTGTTTTATTTATTATTATTATTATTTTTTTTTTTCTTTTCCATTATTCAAATATTCTTTTAATTCATTCTCCTCTGATGATTTAAATTTAATTCCTCCTTTATATAAAAGGACATTTCTCTTTATTTTATTTTTTTTTTCTCTTCTAGTACTATTCATAACTACTAATCACTCTTTTGTTTTAAATCAAGCGTAATCTAATCGCGTCCACTCCTTTCATATTACAAAATGGTTTCATCAAGTTTATTAGTTATCCCAGCTTTAATTTCTGCTGTTAATGCAGTTCCTTATAAAAGATTCGAAAATAACACTAATCCTGTTTCAACTCAAGAAAAATTACCAATTTCTTCTGCTACTTTAGCTGAATTTAATCCTCAATCTTCAAGTGAATTATATGATTCAACTTCAACAGTTTATGATTGGATTACTGTTACTTTACCTTCAACTACTTTAGTTATTCCAGAAACTGCAACAAGTGAATTATCAATTTTATCTTCATATGTTGATGAAAATGTTTCAACTTCTACACTTGTTATTACTAAATATGAAACTTTAACTTCTGATGGTATTACTACTACTGCTCCAGTTGAAACTATTACTGAAGAATCTGTTGTTAATGTTAAACCAACAGATGTAGCTAAAGCTTCTAATGAAGATGAGGATGAAGATGTAGAAATCACTTCCACTGTTTTTGCAACAATCACCCTTGATAATGGTGAAACTACCACTTCTGCTGTTGATACTTGTGGTAAAGAAACTGTTACAGTTACTGTTACTGAAACTCCATCTGTTAAAGCTGATTCAGATTCAACTATCTACTTCACTTCAACTGTCACTACTTCTTATCCAGTCACTGCTGAATTTACTTTAGATGATATTACTACCACCTTAACTACTTATGTCGATGTTACTGAAACTATCACTACTACTTCTAATCCTGAATCTACCAGTGATGCAGAAACAACCAGTGATGTTTCAACTTCTTCCGTTGTTCCTTCTAGCTCATATGCCAACACTTCTATCCCAACTTTGGCTCCTGCTGGTAATTCTACTTTCGCAAGAAGAGGTTTAATCTTTGATTATTCTTTCTAAGCGTTTTGATACCTTTCCTCCCAAAAAAAAATATACGTGATCTATTGGCAGTTTCGGTGGTTTCGGCTTTTGTTTTAGTGTTTTATCGTTTCTTCTTCCCTATTAGTTCGGTTATAGATATTTCTTTTCCTACCTAAATATACTTTTTTTTTGGCTTTTTCCACCCTTCTTTTTTTTTGCAATTCGTTTTGTTTAAAGTTTATTTTTTTGCAGTAATTCGAGTCGTGCTCCTTGCAGGCGCAATATTTATATTTTGTAAAATTAACTTTAATTTTTACTTACCGCGTCTGCATCTACATAAACAAAATCACGAAAATGACATCTCCAGTGAAGAATAGTTCAATGATTGAGGGATTATCAACATTAAAGGAAATGATGGATGGTGAAAACTTATCGCCTATTAAGTTAGGATCAGGGTACATGGAACCACCTTCAGAAGATAATGTTGAACAATTTAGTCCTACTACTTTATTAGGTAAACATCCTCATGGGTTAACAGCTAAACATGAAAATAGGAGAAATACTATTCATCAAGGTGATAAGATATTAAATACGCCAGCTTCTGCAAATCCAGATTCGTCTAAAAATTTAAATAAAAGGTTCCCTTTAACATCACCAAGAAGAAATATTAATGCTAATTTAGAATCATTAAAGAGATCAAAGGAGAAATTAGATTTAAAATTATTGAGGTTGAAATCATCTAATGAAAATACACCAGGGAATAAAGAGAATTTTAATGATTCAATTGATAAATATTTAGTATCATCGCCTCAATATGAAAAATCATCACCAATTTCAAAGAAAAGAAGTGTTGAAGTTACTAATTCACCAAAGAAATTAGCAAAGTATGATACTTCTATTAGAATAGATGAAGTTTTCAATAAAGAGGATTTAGTTGGAAGCTTAAGTAATGATTGCTCCCCCAATAAGGATCAAGAGAATATTCAACCTACTGAAGATATTAAACCTTTGGAAGTGGAACAATTTGAAGATTCACCACAGACGAGTCCTCTTAAGTATAAAAGATCAAAATCGAATGAAATTGAAGATGAAGATGACGCAGAAGAACAAGATGAAGAAAAAGAACAAGAAAAAGAGCAAGAAAATATTGAAGATCCTACGGTCAATCTTTTAGTGTCACCAAGATCTAAACCAGTTTTCACCATGGAACATTTGAAGAAAATTCAAGATGAGCATTATAAGGAATTAGAAAACTTGGAAGAAATAATTAATAGTAAAAATCAAGAAATCTTAAATTTCAGTGAAGAATTAAGTTCAACAAATGGTAAATTTCTTCAATATGATAAAATAATTAAAGATTTGCAACTGAGTAAGAAAAAATTATCAGATAATGAAGAATTATTAACAATTCAATTAAATCATAATGAGAATGAAATAATTTCAATAAATAAGAAGTTGAAAATTAAAATAAATCAAATGAATGAACTCAATAAAAAAGTTGAAGATTTAGAAACTAATAATAATAAATCTAGAGAAGAAATTGAGATAAAGTTAAAAGAGAATGAAGAATTTAATGAGAAAAATAATGAACTAAATAATAGAAATAAAGAATTGAATGAGATAATAATTAAACAAGAAGAATTATTAAGTGGATTAGAAAATCAATTAAATTTAGCAAAAGATAGAATTGATCAAACTCAAAATAAAAGTGAAATTTTTGAAAAAAATAATAAAGAATTGAATGAAGAAATAAATAATATTAATAAAATTAATATTGAAAAAGAAGAAGGTTTAAATAAAGAAATTAATGATTTGAAAAATTTATTACAAGAAAAAGATAATGAAATCAATAAATATAAAGAATATTCAAGTAATTATGAGAATAATTTCAAAAATGATTTAATTAATAAAGATAATGAAATTAATAAATTAAAAGAAGAAATTACTAATTTAACAGATAAATTTAATGGAAATGAATCAATAATTGAAGGATTTAAATCTGAAATAAAAGGACTTGAAAAATCAAACCAAGAAAAAGATGAAATAATTAAAGGTGATACTAAAAGTATGAGTGAATTAACAGATAAAATAAATGAATTAAAACAAATTATTAGTAAACTTGAAAAGGGTAATAACAATGATGAAAAAATGGAATTACTTAAACAAGAAATCCGAGAATGTAAAAAATCTAATGAAGAAAATAGACAAAAAACAAATGCTAGAATTCAAGAAGTTGCTAATGATTTATATGAACAATATTCTAAGAAGCATGATTTTAAAGTTAATCAATTAAAAGAAAGTTATAAAAATCAATTAGATATTAAAACGTTAGAAAATAAAAATCAACAAAGAAGTATTGAGAGTTTAGAGCAAAAAATCGAATCAATTAATAAAGAAAAAGATCAATTATTAAGATTAACTAATAAATCATTAGAACCTAAACCAACTAAAAGACCTCAATCAAGGATTTAAATTTGTATTATATACTTTTAATAATTTGCAGTAATTATAAAGAAAGAAAAAACTTCGCACTCAAAATTCAATTTTGTGTAATATAGTTGGTCATATAAATTGAACCAACGAAAATTTTTAAAACAACTTTATATCATTTTAAGCAATCGAATAGATTAATTAAATTGATTAATTAATAGATTTATCATTATCAATTGAGAAATAGAAATTATACCAAATCATAGAATTAATTATTGAGAATGTCGAATCTTGAAGCTAGTAAATTATATGAAAGTATTATTGAGGAAGTAATTAATGATTCAAGACAAGATTTTGAAAATAGTGGGATAGATGAATCTACATTACAAGAGTTGAAGAAAATATGGTGTGATAAATTAACACAAGCACAGGTTGCTAAGTTTAGCTGGGATGATGAGGCTCAACAACAGCAACAACAGCAACAACAGCAACAACAGCAACAACAACAACAACAACATATTCAATCACAATTTGATTCACAAGATTCTAAAGGGCATTTATTAATGAATAATGATTTAAATATAAACAATGGATCAGAATTGGAATTACCACCTCATATACAAAATGATGGACAATTATCATATAATTCAACTAATGATCCAACAGTATCAGCTATAAATAATTCAAATATTAATAATAATAATATGGGGATTCAAATTCCAAATATGGGACAAAGTTTTAAAGAAGAATATGATGATAATGGAGGATTGATGTTACCATCAGTTTCTCAAACAGATGGGGGAGAATTTGAAATTAGTTTTACTACTAATAATGCAAAATCATTTATTGGTAAATTAAAGAAAAATAACAAACAAGTTGATGGGGTTGATGATGAAGATGAGGAAGATGATGATGATGAAGGAATTTTTAATGATTCAGATGATATTAATTCAGATTTAGATGATGATTTAGAAAGTGAAAGAAGTGATGATGAAGATGCTGATCAAGAAGGTCACATTATGTTATGTTTATATGATAAAGTTCAAAGAGTGAAAAATAAATGGAAATGTAATTTAAAAGAAGGTATTGCTAATGTTAATGGTAGAGATTATGTATTTCAAAAAAGTAATGGTGAAAGTGAATGGTAATTAAATTAGAGAGTACTAAATTTTTTTTTATTTTTTTTTTTAAACTTTTTCATGTAATTTAATCAAAAATACTTTACAATTAATTATAATTAAATCAAAAATGTTTGCGTATATTTTTCTTTTCAGTCTTTATTTAGAATTTGAATCTAATGAGATCCAGCACCTCTACTAACTTTTTCAAAAACAGTAGCATAAGAAACTTCAGAGAAATCAGTACCTTGAATATCAGCTGCAACACCATTTAAAGCTCTTCTTAAAGAATCTTTAGAAGAAGCATAAATCATTTTATCTCTAACAGAAGCGGTATCTGGGGACCAAGTATAGAAAACAATTTTAGATCTTTTACCTTCACCACCACCAATTTCATATTCAAAATCATAAATAGCATATTTACAACTATTTTCTGGTAATTTTTCAATAAAACTATCATAATCTTGTTCAGTTGAAGTTTCTTCAACAATGATTTTAGTTTTTTCTTCATTTAATCCGAAAATAACAAATTTATGTTTTTTTCCTAATTTTAAATCATTAAAAGCTGATAATGATTCATCAGCAACAGTTACACTATATTTGTTAGTAATTTAGTCAACTTTATAATTTTAAAAAGCAAAAAAAAATTAATTCAATTAAGACATACCCAGATCTAGACTTTAGTGTTTGTTAGTATTTCCATTTTATTATGCAATTAGTTGATTCAATTAACTGTACTTACCATTTTATAATTACTTTGTTAATATGTTGTAAAATAACAAGTAGTTTCAACACATTTTTTGCGTGTTCTGACCCTTAAAATAGATTGAGCGTTACCCGCATTTGCCTTTAGAAGTAATTTTGCAAACATTGGCACTGATTTAGCAATTATGAGTGTGTAAATTTTTGTGGGGTTCAATTTCTATCGTTGAGTGAAGCTGCATAGTTTACGTAGGATGGAAGTACCTTGCACCTTTCTGTTTATAATCCAGATTGTGCCGGTTTCCCTTTAAAGTGTATTGGCTGCGAAAAACGTAGTAAATGTCAAATTGGAAAGCAAGGCAAATACCCCCTTTTTCCCACTCTTTTAACGCTCTATACCGTTCCCCCATAGATAGAAAGATGGTATATTGACATGAAAGCTAATCAAATGCTTTTAAAGCAACGTTAAAGCCCAAATGCCATTTTGAAACAGGGGCATATTGGAGTAAATCAGGCTAAATCGCGAGGGATTTGCGATACGATGGCCGAGTGGTTAAGGCGGTGGATGCAGGTTCCATTGGGCTCTGCCCGCGCAGGTTCGAACCCTGCTCGTGTCGAAAGTTTTTTTTTTTTTTGCAATTTTTTTCCCTATTACTTTGTCTACATACTACCCAAACCAACTAATATGATTTGCACATATTCAAACAAGTGATTTGAACACTTAAACCTTCAAAATTTCGTCTCCCAAAACACATTCTCTCAAGTATCTTTCGCCTCATTTTGAATTGCAGCCGAAATTTGTGCAGCGCGAGTTTAACCTCACATCGAAATCACCAGTTACAGCATATTTTTTCATTGAATAAACCTCCAATGCTGACAAACTTGTATGAAATCTTAGGTTTGGAATCGTCTGCTTCGAGCTCCGACATAAAAAAGGCTTATAGGAAGCTAGCATTAAAATATCATCCTGATAAAGTATCAGAAGAGGAAAGATTAGAAGCAGAGATTAAGTTTAAAGAAGTATCTCATGCATATGAAGTATTAATAGACGAAGATAAAAGAGGTCATTATGATATTTATGGAACTACTGATGAAAGAATGCCCTATGGAGATGAATATGAATTTAATGGTAACCCTTATGAGAATTTTTTCGGAGGAGGAAGAGGTGCAAGTCAAGAATTTGGAGCTGATGATTTTGCTAATTTTTTTAGTAATATGAATGGGAATAATCAACGTAATGGGAATAATTCAAAACAAAATAATAGAACAGAGGATGCAAGACTTGACGTTGAAGTTACATTGGAAGATTTATATAAAGGTAAAGTGATTAAATCTACTTCAACAAGAGATATTATTTGTACTCATTGTAAAGGTACAGGAGCTAAAAAGAATGCACCAATTAAAAAGTGTAATACATGTGAAGGAATTGGTATGATTAATAAAATCCGTAGAGTTGGACCAGGATTAGTTAGTCAACAATCAGTTGAATGTAATAATTGTAAAGGATCAGGTGAAATACATCGTACTAAAGATAATTGTAAAAAATGTAAAGGTAAAAAAGTTATTGATGAAACAAAGATCTTAGAATTTGAAATTCAAAAGGGAAGTAAAAGTGGTGAATCTGTTATATTAAAAGAAGAATCTGATCAATACCCTGGTAAAAAAACTGGTGATGTTATATTAACTTTTACTTGTAAAGAACATAATATATTTAAAAGGAAAGGTGATGATTTATTTACTAATTTTAAAATCCCATTAGTTGATTCATTATGTGGTTTTTCAAAAATTGTAACTAAACATTTAGATGGTAGAGCAATTAAATTAGAAACTCCAAAAGGTAAAGTTATAAGACCTGGTGATTATATTAAACTTAAAAATGAAGGTATGCCAATTAAATCAAGTAATAATTGGTTTTCAAGTTCTTCTTCAAAGGGTGATTTATATATTGAAATAGATATTGAATTCCCAAAAGATAATTGGTACCTTGAAAAAAATGATTTAACTAAATTAAAAAATGTACTCCCAACTGATTTAAAAGATAATAGTGTTGATAAAAATAGTTTATTAGATGAGAACATAGAATTAATTACAAATTTTACATTAGTTAAAGCACATCATTTACCTGAATACGAGGATGATAAACATGAACATGAAGATGCTTATAATGATTATAATCATGGTGGGTATTCAGAATTTAATACTTCTAACCCTGAATGTCCTCAACAATAGAGAATTCATACTTGTAAATACATCAATAGAAATATAAATCTTAATTTTATTTCAACTTTTTTTTTTTTTTGTTTTGTGTTTTTTCTTTCTTTAAACTTATTCCCCCTTTTTAAAAATCTAAAAGATCATCCAAATCTTGCTCAGTTAACCCAATTTGTTGGTTTGTTTCATCTTGGTTTGTTTCATCACATTTTTCATTAATTCCTTGTTCATCATTTAGTTCTACATTGTCCAAATCATCAAATGCAAAGTTTTGTTCATCATCAAGATTTATTTCAGCAACTTTTAATTGACCAGGAGTCAGTAATATAGTATTATTATTCTTATTTGATAATATATTTAAAGTTTCTTCATTTAAAAATTCAGCTCCAGGCGGAATATAATTACTATTTTGGGATTGATTAGATGAAGGAACTGAAGGACCAAATTCAATACTTGAATCATCATTTATTAAGCGTTGATAACGTTGATACCTTTCAGTATCATCAATAAATGAATTTTTACGTTGTCTTTTAATTGGATCAACATTATGTAAATGATTCTTTGGAACATTAGAAACGTCTAATCTAGCTGTTTTCGATGAAAATGTACTAGGTAAAGGTTCTGTAGCAGCTCTTAAACTTCTAAAAGGTCTTTTGTTGAGTGTATCAGTATCCAATAACTGATTTAATTCGGGTGATCTTTTAGCATCCAAAGGATCAAATATAGTGTTTATGGAATGTTTTAATTGGGTATCATTGAGCTTATTGGCTTGGGTAAAAGAATGTGGCAATGCAGTTGGCTGCAATGGAGGTTGCTGCAACTGATTTTGCTGTAACTGATTTTGTTGCAACTGATTTGGCTGGTGGAAAAACCCCAATGTAGAACTTGCTCTGGATAAATTTGGTTGCTTTGCAATAGTAGGTCTCTTATTGATTCCACTGTTTACATTATGCGTGGCTATCGAAGTCAGCGACCTACTTAATGTAGGAACAGCACTGTTACTATCTTTCCCTCCTAATGGTACTCTTGCTAGCGGCCTTCTTTTTGTTAAACTATTCTTTGTATTTGTTATTGTGTTTTCACTATCAAGGTTTTTGAATTTACCCTTTATGGATCTTTGATCCAAATCTTGATTCAGGGTATTCTCCTTATTGGAAAATACTACTGGTTTCTGATGGAACGACATATCAACTCGTTCTACTTCTTTACTTAATGATTATATGTTGTATTGTTTATTTATGTTTATTATTGTTTTAAAGTGTTTGCGCGCGCACACCATGTACTAAATAAAATTGGTGCGATCTAAGTATAAAGGCATCTAGTATATTAATTAATGGCTGTTCAAAACCAATTTATATCGGTAGCAAATGGTTCAACGGAGCTGGCGTCCAGTTGGATATATTTGTCCGATTGGCTCTTGGTACTTTTTTTAAGTGTCAGTTTTATATTCTATCTTGGTAGATTAATTGGTTTTGGATTATCTTATATACTAAAATTACTATTATGGAAAAATTATAATGTTAGGATTAATATAGAATCATTTAGAATTGCAATATTAGGTGGGAGAATAATGATGAAAAATTTGACTATTATGACAGAAGATCAAACAATTTCAATTTTAAGAGCTACTTTAACTTGGAGGTATTGGATTTGGGGGAATGTTAAAGTACCTGGTTATTTAACTAATGATAATATTGAAAATAATAAATTACCTTCAAAAATTGTATTAAACCTTGATGGTTTGGAATTTTTCATGTATAATAGAACTATGGCTTATGATAATATAGTTGAAATCTTAAAAAATGAAGGTGTAATGGAGAATCCTTTATCTCAATCAAGTTCTTCATCTTGTTCTACAACTTCGGAAGAGATTAATCAAAGAAATGATCTTGGTTTAAGGAATAGATCTAATAATAATAAAGAATTCACCGCTGAAGATAAATCTTTAACATCCAATGATTTAACATCGAAAAACTCAGATTGTTCTTCTTCTACAAATTCTAATAATGAATATAAGAATCAAAGTAAATTATCTTATTTGTTAAAAATATTCCCAGTATCTTTAAGAATTAAGAAAGGTGCTTTTGTATTGGGGAATCTTTCTACTCCTTCAATTTTGGTTTGTTCCTATAAATCAGCTCATGGTTTAATCGATATAGAAAAATCTATTTGTGAATTAGATAATTATAAACAATTACATAACGTTGAATTTCAAAATTTCCAAATATTCATGAGAACAAATATTGCATACGATCCTGAAAGGTACGCCAATAACCCTGATACTCAACCTATTACAAGAAGACAATCTGTTTTAGATGTTAAAAAATATCAAAAAAGGTCAAGATTTCATAGATTTCAAAAAAATTTAGAAAAATTAGCTTCAATATTTAAAATTTCTAAGAAAACTCAACTTATAGATGATAATTCAAATCGTCAATGGTTAGGTCTTCGACGTTATGTTGGTGATCTGAATGAAGATTATAAATTATATGATACTATGCAAAATAATGAAGAATATGCAAAATATAGTTTATTATTAGATACAGTTTCAACTAGAATGAGTTATTATTATGATATTCCTGGTTATGTAACCAATAAACCTTCTAAATTAGCCCCAGAATTCGGTATGGATATAGAATTTTCAATGGCTACCATTCATTATGGTGCATGGGCTGATAAACAACGTCTTCCTTTACAAAATATGTTCTTCCCACCTATTGCTAGAGATTCAAAGCCTACTAAATTACAAAAACCAAATGAATTAAGAGCTTATGGTGGGTTCAAAATGTATGTAACTACAAATGATGAAATAATCTTTAGAATTCCTACAAGAGAACCAAGCAAAGATAAAGAAGTTTTAAAAGGTCAAACTGTAAATAATATTCCTCATAATTCTGGGAAAACAGTTCGTCCATTTGGTTGGTTAGAATTAAAAATGGGTGCTGGTTCAAGTATTTCACTGTTTACTGCTTTTACATGTCTGAAAGAAGATGGTTGGATTAATCAATTAAATGCAATGTTTGCAAATCCAGAAATTAGATCTTCTGTTAATCATGATATAGTATTTATTGCAGATTCTCATACTTTAGATGCTGACGTTGGATTCCCTTTAGAATGGAATGGTAAATGTACTTGGACTTTTAATAATAATAGTAAAAATGCAAAAGTATTTTTCCTTAGAGAACATACCCTTTTATTATCAGATATTTTCACTGATTTTGGATCTGGTGATCCTACTCCTTATGAAGAATTTAAACCTTTTGATTATATTTTTAATTGGAAATTTGATTCATATAAACTTTATCTTAATTTGAATGATTCAAATATTATTAATAATCCATTAGATTTTAATAGTAATAAGTATTTATCATTTCAAGGTGATGAATTAAATTCTTCAGTTACTATTCCATTATATGGACAATTTACAAAATGTACAAGAGTAGATTATTCCATACAAACACCATTTTTCGATCTTGTATTAAATACACCACCTTGGCATACAGCAAATTCATTTCTGAATAAATCTTATTTATTAGGTAAGAGTAATAATTTTACAATTGAAGGTTCATACACTTATTTTTCAAATATTGAAATTAATTCAGCAGATCTGATTATAATTCGTTGTATTGGTGATGATATTACTTTGAAATTATATGGTTCAGTCATGAGATATTTGTTTATCATTAGAGAAAATTACCTTGGAGATGAATTCCACTTTAAAACTTTCGAAGAATATAATAATGATATTGATAATGATTCTATAAATGATTCTGATAGTGAGAAAACTTTAAAAGAAGATTATGATTATTGGAAAGTTATTAAAGCAGAGAATAATATCGATGTTTTATTTTCATTCCAAGCAAGAAATGGATTACTTTTAATACCTAGAAATATTTATGATTGTAAATCACATATTGCATTTGCATTAGACTATTTCGATGCCGACTTAAGATTCACCAATTATTATATGGATATGCAAACAGATATAAGTCCAGCTTTGGGTAAACATGTTTGCTTAGATAATGATATGGAGGAAGATGATATATTGTTTGATATACCTAGATATATGGATACATATAAACTTTATGATAATCCAGATATAATAGTTGATGATTTATTCATTCATGGTCATAGGATGTTTGGACTCCCTCCACAAGAAATTACTTATTTTTGTAACTGGGGGATCTCTTCAAATTCAATTGAAATAGATGCTGATCCAAAATTCCTTTCAGCTCTAATAAGTTGTGTTGCAACTCTTGGTTCAACTTTTAGTGATTTAGAAAATGCTTTCCAAGCTTCTGAGCCAATTGTTTACGATGCCGTTTGTTTTGTATTCAGTTGTCCACTGATTAAAATAAAACTCAACTATGAAGGCAGATGTTTGATTGTTGATTTAAATTCTTTAACGGCTGCATTTAATGATATAGCCAATTTAAGATATTCAAGTAAATTTTCAATCTCAATACCCGATATTGAAGTTTCAGTTTTGGACAATGATGAAAAAATCATGAGTTATTTGAAGACTTCATTAAATTTTGATTTGATAAGTAGAAAAGATAAGTACTTGGAACATAGGAAGCTCCAACAAGAACATATTAGATTGAATGATGCACCCTTCCATCGTTGTCCATTTCTATTATTTGAAAGTACTAAAGATGATATTTATGAGGATGCTTATGGAAGTTTTATTGTACAATTGTCACTTGTAGATGTTCATCCACCATTGAATAGAAACAATTTATGTACCTTGAGGAAAAAGTATAACCTTTCTCAAGCGTCATTGTCCTCAGATATTGGAAGTGATCCAATTTCCAGAATCGTTTCACAGAGTGATGATGATAGTGATTTGGATGAGTTGTTTATAGCACCCACACAAGATTATCTTGAAGAAGATTTTGCACCTGAATCTCAAACAGACCCAAAATATGTCCATGATAATATGATAGTAAGTTTTGGAGATGTAAATGTATATTTGACAACAGGGGCAATTGAATT
Source organism: Yamadazyma insecticola (assembly GCA_030571995.1). Classification (NCBI taxonomy): domain Eukaryota; kingdom Fungi; phylum Ascomycota; class Pichiomycetes; order Serinales; family Debaryomycetaceae; genus Yamadazyma; species Yamadazyma insecticola. Next base: position 172,994 of record JAJLZB010000014.1, read on the forward strand.
CTTTTCAGAGATAGATCGTGAACTTCTTGATACCAATTTGAAAGATATAATGGATAATATTGAACAAGATACAGTACTGAAATTAAAGCTTTTAATGCTTGGGCAGTGTATGCTGGATAATTTTAGAATAACTACATCTGAAGTTAACGTTAATTTTGCGGAGTTTGATGTTAAAGATCCTTCCCAATTAAAGGAATGCTGTAATCAAATAACAAGTACAAATTTACAGGTACTAGAAGTATCAATGGCACTTTGTAATAAAGTAGAAAGGGGTGTGACAGACGATCATTTTCTTGAAAATGAGTTCAAATCAATGGCTTGTAGTATCAAAGGATTATCTTTGACTATCTCATCACCAACTGATTTTGAAAGACCAATTAATTTATTATTAAAAGATTTTGAGTTCTGGCTGACTGAAGAAAACAAAGAATCAGTGATTTCACTGACCCTAGAAAATGCTCAAGTCAATATTGACGAAACTCAAGTTTTGTGGTTAATTTCTTACATTGGCAGTTTAATTAAAGATCTCAGTCCTTCCATTCAGAGGTTCGAAGAAACTTTATTGATCAGAAACACTCTTAAGGCAAATTTGGTTTACCATTTGGCTTTGGCTAGTGTACAATATAAGGTAGACCACGACCCTGGGGTGTTAACCAAACCTGCTTATATTATCAGATCATTGAAACAACATATTAGGTTCTTTGACAGCTGGATGTTGGTAATCAGATTGCGTCATATTCTTCATTCAATGTCAGATGATTGGATTCAAAATGAAACTGAAAATTTAATAAAAAATTGCCTGGAATTTCCTAAAGACGCTCACAAAGATACTATTAACATTTTTTCCAAATGGAGGAACTGGGAAGCTAATCAAGAACAGAGAAAGCTGTTTTTTGATGATATATTTAATGTTATCCCATTGCTTGAGAAATCCTCCCACGCTCAAATAGTATTGGGCAACATTATGGTCAATTTAACAAATAGGAATCGTTCTATAGTTGACTTTATTGAGATTAGTAATGTCAATACTGTAATATCAAATAAACTAAAGGACACAAGACTTCTGGAATTCAATCAAGAATTAGAACAAGAGCTGAATGAGGACTCAGATGACTTCTTATCGCCACTATCTATAGTATCAAATGTCAATTACTACAGAGGTCATATTTCACCTTTAACCATCAATATAATCCCAGGAATTGTGAATAGGTTAAAAGAATTGAAACCGGATGAAGCTGAACAGCTGAATAAAGCTGATTCCCAGGATGAGAACAAAGGTATCAATCCTTCAGTCAATTGTGTTGTGAATTTTTCAGATGTTCAACAAAGTGTTTCGTTACAGAGCTTATGTGTGGAGCTTCTGGCAATCGATTTGACCTCCAATGCAGTTTATAAATATGTGTATTCACAACCTGTATTAACATTGGCTATGGGATTATCAGTTTTTGGGGTTTCAGTTCATGAAAATAAACTGAAAATCGGGTCTTTTGGTGTTGAAAATGTGCAATGTGTCATTGGGAATTGGAGTATGCAAAATTATGAATCCAATTTGGTTGATATATTTGTCGAGAAAAGTTTAATTGAATTGATAGACGAGTCACTTGCTAAAACAGTTTCTACTTCTGTTAAAAATGATTTTGACTACATCAAGAAGATTACTTCGAGTTTTGAAAACGACTCAAAACCACTGGATGTTCCGAAAGATCAACCTGATTCTTCACCTTTGAATATATTAGATAAACTTCAGTGTACAGTGAATATTCAAGTCAATCATTTTTCATGGTTACTTCAAGTGGTCAAGTTAACCAACTTCGAAGGTGTCATTTATGATAATAACTTTTCGTTGATTTTAGCAGATGGAATATTGGATATCGGATCTTTAATTCAAAAACTTGACGTCAATTTAGACTTGAACAATTCTTCATTGATTAATTTTGAAAATTCACAAATCTTCAATAACTTCAAGTTATCTCATTTCCAAGGATGTCCAATGGTATCTGTAGATTCACAGGTTGGGTTTACTAAAGTGGTGTTACCAAAAGTGATTCATTCCATTAATAACGCACTTGACTCGTTCCATGTGATAAACGATGATTTAATGGAAATAATCGACGAAATTAAATCTCTAGTAGGTAATGATGACAACGTTCAAGAAGAAGAAAAAGGAGAAGAAGAAGAAGAAGAAAAGAAGGATGCCCACACTAAATTTGATATTACTTCTATACCTATAGATATAAGATTCAGCAATGATTATGTTGGAGTTTCATGCTTCATGGAAAGATCAAAGTATTCGATAGAATTAGAAGATTTTGAATTCTGGCTCAAAAATATCGAAAAGAATAACTTCCAATTAGTGGATTATTTCGGATCACTTTTGCTCCCAAGTGTTCGTTTATCAGTTGCAGATAGAATTATACCAGTTGGATTGTCTAATATGATGGACTTAAATGTCGCTATTAAAGTCATGAATGAAGATGAAAAGAAGAGGAAAGGTCAACAATTAGAAATCCTGTCACAATTTTGTAGGGTTTGTTTAAGTTCAGGTGTTGTTCAAAGGTTGGTTATATTTGCTGATCAACTTGCAGCTGTAAGCAAGAGAGCATCTAGAATTTTTGGATGGGATTCTGATTCTTCAATAGTTTCTCAATCAACTGAAACATCGGATGATTCTAATCTGGAAAGCACTACTTTTATTCTTTCTAAATTTACAGCCATTCACTTTTTATCCTATAATTTCTGTATAGGATGGATATTCGATAATGCAAGAAAGGAATACCCTGGTTTAATATTTGGATTTGAAAGATGTTATGCTATTATTGATGATAATAAGGGGAAACTTTCTTTAATGGATACTTACCTTGCAGTAGCTCATGGATCTAAAACTTCTGGATTTTATAGTACTCATTCAGAAAAGGGTAATTCAAATAGAGCTTATTTACCATTCATGCAATTTGTTTATATCATTAATGAATTAGGAGATTCAAAAGAAATGAAAATCAATATGACTGGTGATGTTTTAGATGTTGATTATCTCTCTGATGCATTTTCAATTTTAGAATATTCGGTTGATTCAGTTACTAGATTACAAGAATTTTTCAATAAAAGAGTTAAAGGTCTGGATTTATGGTCAGAGAAAAAGACCAATGAACAACAACAAGTTGATTATATCAATTCTTTAAGGTCCACTTTCACATCAGTTGAATGTAAATGTACATTTGCAGGTTCTAATGTATTGATTCATAGATTAAATGAAAGAGATTCTGTTTCTAATCATTCATTATTCCTTCATTTCCCAGCTGTTAAATCTGTTACTAACTATAAACATGATAAATCAGGTGGTAAAAAACATAATATTAGAAGTGAAATTCATACATCTTCATCTGATAATGTATTACATGCAACATGCGTTCCTGTTATAATGGATATTGTAGATAATTTTAAATCTATGATGCATAGTCTGGGATCATCAACGAAATCCACAAATATATCAGTACAACAACAACAACTGAATGGGAATCAACAGAAATCTTTTAATGTCGATGCTCTTTTAAGAGATATGGATATTCATGTTGGTCTTCTTGTTGATAGACAAGTATTATCACTTAGTTGTGAACCAACAGCGAAAGTAGAAACGGTTGTTGGTATTGAAGGAATTTCATTTCAAATAAATTCTAGTGGAGATTTAGACCCTTCTATTGGTATAGCACTTCAATTAAGTACTATTTCTGCATCTTTACAACATATTTATTCAAGAGAAGTGAGTGGATCTATTGGATTAGAAACATTTTTATTAACTAGTAATGTAACATTTGGTAATAAAGTTAATTTTGTATCAGCAGGTTCAGTTTCAGATATATCAGGATATGTTAATGTAAAACAATATCAAGATTTAAAATTATTTAAAGATATTTGGCTTAAGAAATTTGTAACAGAAGATACTAATAATGAACAATTTAAAGAAGAAAAATCACCAATGGAATTAGCATCAAATAAAAGTATTGCATCAAGATTTAAAGAAGTTTCAACTACTAATGCAGTTCCATGGTTTGTAACATTTGTATTCCTGAATGTTAAATTAAGAGTTAATTTTGGAGCTTCATTAGGTGATATGATTTTTAAACTAGAAGAACTTTGGCTTATAACAAGAAAATCTACTGATTGGACTCAACAACTTAAAATTGGATTAAAATCATTCTCTTTAAAATCAGAAGGAAGATTAAGTGGATTTATAATTGGTAATGATATTTATTTAGGATCAGCTATTACTTGGAAACTACAAGATGGTAAAACTTTAGATGTACCACTTGTATTAATTTCAATGGGTATTGAATCAATTCAAGTTAAAAGTACTTTTGATTTCCATGTATTTGCAGTAATTAATTTGAATAATGCATCACTTGATATTTATAATCAAAAAAATGAAACTAGAATTAGTAAAGATCATTTATTTGTAACAGCTAAATTTGATGTTTTTGAATTTTATATGACAACTTTTACTGCATCAAATGTTTTAGATATTTATAATGCAATTTTAAGAATGACACATGAAAATCAAATATCATATAAAGAAACACTTCATGATTCAAATAAGGAAAGATCAACAACAAAATCTGGTATTAAATGGGATGATATTATAAATAATCAAATATTAGAAACAGTTAAAAAATTAGAAACTGAATTTGAAGTTATTGTAGGAATACTTTTAATTCATGTTTATCCATCATCATTTGATGATGCAAAAGTTTTAGTTGTTAAATTAGATGAATCAAAAGCTAAATTTCAACAAAATGAATATCATGAAGGTATATCAAATCATTTAGATATTCAATTTAATGATCTTAATGTAGCATTATCAGTTAATTCACCAACACTGGAAGATTTTATACAAAAATCAAGTGTAGATGAATTTATTAATCATGCACATAAAGCAAGAGGTGGTAATATATTTTTATTCCCATCATTTCAAATTTCAATGAAAACTTTCCAACGTTATCAATCAAGTTTAATTGAATATTTATATAAATCAACTTTTGGAGGTTCAGTTGATATTCGTTGGAATTTAGGATCAGTTAATTTTATAAGAGAAATGTATTCAATTCATAAAAAATCACTTGAATCAAGAACAGAATTTAAGAATACTTTAAAACGTTCAAATATTCAATTTAAAGAAGATATATTTAATTCAAAAATTACAACAAGTAAAGCAACAAATAATTTATTAATTGATAATAATAATGAAAAAGTATCAACTGAAAAAATAGATAAAGCAATTAATGAAACAATTGATAAAGTATCAAAAGAATCACAATATATTTATTTACCATTAGCACCACCTATTATAGAAGCACCTCAATTAAAAGAATTAGGAAATGCAACACCTCCATTAGAATGGTTTGGACTTCATAGAAATAAGTTCCCAAATGTAACTCATGAATTAGGTATTGTTAGTTTACAAAAAATCATTCATGAGATTGAAACTGAATATTCTAGAATATTAGGTAAAGCATAACAGCATTAAAGCATATATAAAAGAAAGATATCAATTAATAATGTCTATTTTTATTTAAAAAGTTATTAAATTATATATATATACAAGAATAATAAAAAGAATATTTTAAAATCAATGAGTTAAATACCATCTACCTTTAGCTTTTCTTCTTTGTAAGACTTTCCTTCCATTTTTAGATCTTAAACGAGCCAAAAATCCAAAAGTTCTCTTTCTTTTTAATGTAGATGGTTGATATGTATTACCTCTTGTTTTAAATCTTCTTTGAATTAATCCAAATATAGTTTGGGCAGGATTAATTTCATTATTTAATTGTATTAATTGTGAAGTTGGTGAAGGAAATTGGTTATTGAATTTTAAAGGTGATGTGATTGATGATGGGCCCTTTAATAATGAGAATTGACGATAATTCGTACGCCATATGCTAGTGTTAAATTTTTGAAACCCTGTTAATTTAAACATGGTATATCTAATCTTAGTGAAAAATTATGAATTTTCATTAATCTTCTCACAAAACGGACCTGTGGTTACGCGGGCAGGCGTAAACCTGGGCACTAAGTATGCGAAGGGAAAAATATTTTGAGATGAGCATTTGTTAGTTAAACAATTGATCTTTAAAATATAATGTCAGCATTCCGTCCTAGAAGAGTTTTACCATCAGTGGTAAATACTCCAACAACAGTACAAGTTATTGGGTCATCCGCAGTAAGCAATGATGACGCAGAACAAATATTAACAGAATTCATCATACACAGTGAGAATATTGCAACCACATTACCAGGTGAAAATTCAGAAATCACTAAATCTACCACTGGGTTGTCAAATAATACTGGTAACTCTACATTAATAAGTCAATTAAAGAGGTTACAAAGAAGTTTGAGAGGATTGCCACCTGTTTTGACCGAATTGAACGGCGAAGGTGAAGAAAGAGAAAACAAAAAGACTAAATTTCAAGATGAAGAAGAAGACATGAAGCCAAATAAAAAGATAAAATTCGATGAACCAAAAGAAGAGGATGAAACAAAAGAAGAGGATGCAGACCAAAAAGAATCAAACGAAACAGTAAACGAAATTAATGAACAAAATAGTGCTGAAGAAGATAGTGAATCAGAAGCTGAGGAAAAACCAAAGAAAGAAAAGAAAGACAAGAAAGAAAAGAAAGATAAAAAAAATAAAAAAGATAAAAAAGAAAAGAAAGACAAAAAGGAAAAAAAGGATAAAAAGGAAAAAAAGGATAAAAAAGATTAACCTTTTAACACCTCCCAAAAATGCATATAATTTTCACAACTGTATAGATAGTAATAAATTTTTGAATTTTTCAATTTTCGCAGCAAGAGAGGTTCGTGCGGTTACCACATGATGTTTATTTACAAACGTTAAAAAAGAGCGTGTTTACTCTTAATACCATGACATCTAGAAGAAGATTAAAGAGGAAGATTGATTCTAGTGATGAAGAGGGGGAGACCTTTATCAACAACAGCGACTATGCTGGGTCGGATAATGAGGGTGCCACCAATGGCGGTACCGACCGAGAAGATTCGGAAACTAATAACGATAAAGAAAATGGTAAAGAGAGATCAGAGGAAGCTTCAGATGAAGTCAGTGGCGAAGAGCAGTTCCAAACACCTGATATTTCGAAAGCGAATGAAATCCTGAATACCACAGATGAAATTACAAGAGATGAAATAAGTAATAAAGATGCTTTAGATACCAATTCAGTCCTTAAATCGAATCAGCCAATACTTGCACCACCAGATTCACCTAAACCGTCACAACTACCATCATCACAACTACAATCATCCCAGCCATTGAGTTATTCTCAGCAACCTGTTGCAATCAACTCGCCGAGGAAAAAAGATATTAATTTATCGCAAAATCATAAACCTAATGAACCAAGACTTGTTATTAATCAACTTGTATTAACTAATTTTAAATCTTACGCTGGTCGTCAAGTTATTGGTCCTTTCAATGCTTCATTTTCAGCCGTAGTAGGCCCAAATGGTAGTGGGAAATCCAATGTCATTGATTCTATGTTATTTGTATTTGGTTTTAGAGCTCTGAAAATGAGACAAAGTAAATTATCTGAATTAATTCATAATTCAGCTGGTGGTGAAAAATTAGATTATTGTCAAGTTGATATTCATTTCCAACATATTATTGATGATGGTGATGAAGTTGGTAAATATGAAATTATACCGGATTCAGAATTAATAGTTAGTAGAAGAGCTTCAAAAAATAATTCATCTCAATATTTTATTAATAATAAATCGAGTAATTATACTGAAGTAACAGGTTTATTACGTGATAAAGGTATTGATCTTGATCATAAAAGATTTTTAATTCTTCAAGGTGAAGTTGAATCTATTGCTCAAATGAAACCAAAAGCTGAACGTGAAGGTGATGATGGTTTATTAGAATATTTAGAAGATATTATTGGAACTGCTCATTATAAACAATTAATTGAAGAGAATTTATCAAAAGTTGATGAACTAAATGATATATGTATAGAAAAACTGAATAGATTTGAATTGGTTTCAAAAGATAAAGATCAACTTGAAGATAAAAAGAATGATGCTTTAAAATTTTTAGAAATGGAAAAAAAATTAGTTACAGTAAAATCAATGCAATATCAAGTTAGTCTTTCAAAAAATACTGAAATTTTAAAAGAAAGGGAAGAACAACAATCAAAATTATCTACTGAACTTTCTGAAGAAACTGAGAAGAATGAAGGTTTAAATAATTTTATTAAGGAAGCTATTTCTAAACAAAAAGAAACTACTAATAATATTCATAATATTAATAATGAAATTAAGATTAGAAATGAAAAAGTTAAAGCAATTAATAAATCTATTGTTTCAGTTGACGAAAAAATCAAAAATTTAAATAATAAATTAAAGAAAGCATTAAAGACTAAAGAACAACTGGAACATGCTAAACTGATGGCTAATTCTAAATTGGAAACTCAAAATCAAACATCAGCTCAATATAAGAAAGAATTAGATGATTTAGTTGAACAATTGAAGGCTGAAAAAAAAATATTGGATGATATTAGACATAAAATGACTAGTAAAACTTCTTCTTTCACTCAAGAAATTGAAATTTTACAAACCAAATTAGAACCATGGAATGATAAACTTAAAGAAAAAGAGGGGAATATCAAATTAATAGATTCTTCCATTGAAATGCTTTTGAATGAAAGGAAAGAATCTGAAAATCAATTAGAATCTGCTAAACAAAGACTTATTAATATAAAAACTGAAGGTAAACAAAAAGAAATTGAATTTCAAGAAAATCAAACTAAATTGCTGCATATAACAGAACAAATTGAATTTGGTGAAGAACAATGTTCTCATGAAAGAAAAGCTTTACATTCACAAAAAACTGAATTAATCAACATGAGACTGAAAACACAAGAATTACAAAGTACACAATCTCATAAACAAAATAAAAATAGAGTTTTGAATGGATTAAGTAGATTGGCTAAATCTGGTCGTATTACTGGATTTCATGGAAGATTAGGTGATTTGGGTTCAATTGATGATAAATATGATATTGCTATATCTACAGCTTGTCCTGCATTAGATTCAATGGTTGTTGATACAGTTGAAACAGCTCAAACTTGTATTCAATACTTGCGTAAAAATAATTTAGGTTATGCTAATTTTATTTGTTTAGATAAATTAAGAAAATTTGATTTGTCTCCAATAAGAACCCCAGGTAATCCAAGTTCAGTTAAAAGATTATTTGATTTAATTAATCCAAAAGATGAAAAGTTTCTTGCTGCATTTTATAGTAAATTATTTAATACATTGGTTGCAAAAGATTTACAAGAAGCCAGACAAGTTGCTTATGGTCCAAAACGTTTTAGGGTTGTAACCTTAGACGGGAAATTAGTTGATACATCTGGTACAATGTCAGGTGGTGGTAATAATTTTGCTAAAGGAGCCATGATCTTAACATCTGCTAAAATCGATGATAAAATGGATATAAGTGAAGAAGATATTCAACAAATGCAAGAAGATTTAAAAATAATGGAATCTAAATTTGAAAAATCAAGTATTGAATTACAAGATAAAGAATCTAAACTTAAAAATTTAAAAGATATGAAACCACAAATTGAATTTAATATTTCAAGATTAAAATTAGAAATTGAATCATTAACTAATGAAAAGAAAGAAGTTCTGACACTTTGTAAAAATTTAATAGCAAAAAGTGAAAGTGATGAAACTACTAAAAAGATTGATGGACAAATTGAAATTAAAGAAAAAGAGAAAGATGATATAATTAAAGAAAGAGATAATTTAAAAGAAGAAATGAAAGATTTAGAAGGGAAAATTAAAGATTTAGAGGAAAAAATTATGGAAGCAGGAGGTGTTGAATTAAGAGTTCAAAATTCTAAAGTTGATTCAATTAATCAAAAAATTGAAATTATTAATGAAAAAACTTCAAATGAAAAAATGTCTTTAAGAAAATTAGAGAATGAAATTAAAAGACAGATAAAAGTTATTAATGAAAGTACTAATGATATTAATAAAACAGAGAAAGAATTAGAAACAGTAAAATCACAAGATACGAATCATCAAGGAGAATTAGATGAATTAAATAAACAAATTAATGAATTAGAAGAAGAAAAAGATAAAATAGAACAAATATTAGAAGGAATTACAGAAGAATTAGAGGAGAAAAATAAAGAAATTAATAAATTTAAATCAATTGAAATTGAATTAAAGAATAAATTAGAAAAAATTAATTCAAGTATTAAAAAGTATACTTATGAAATAAAACAAGATAAAGAAAATTTAAATGGGTTATTAGTAAGAGATACTACTGAATATATTGATTGGATGGAAGAAGAAGAACGGAAAAAGTATAATGGGAATGAAATTGAAGAAATGACATCAGAAGAAATGGAAAATATTGATTATGAAGGAGTTCAAGAACAAATCATTGAATTAGAAAAATATATGAATGAAGTTAAAGTTGATATTGAAGTATTAAAAGAATATGGTTCAAAGATTAATGAATTTGGTAATCGTCAACAAGAATTGAATGAATCAGTTGAACAAAGAGATGAAATCAAAAATTATTGTGAAGATTTAAAGAAAAAAAGGTTAGATGAATTTATGGAAGGTTTTAATACTATATCATTATCATTAAAAGAAATGTATCAAATGATTACAATGGGTGGGAATGCAGAATTGGAATTGGTTGATAGTTTAGATCCATTTTCTGAAGGTATATTATTTAGTGTTTTACCACCTAAAAAATCATGGAAAAATATTAGTAATTTATCAGGAGGTGAAAAAACTCTTAGTTCTTTAGCTTTGGTTTTTGCATTACATAAATATAAACCAACACCATTATATGTTATGGATGAAATTGATGCTGCATTAGATTTTAGAAATGTATCAATTGTTGCTAATTATATTAAAGAAAGAACTAAAAATGGTCAATTTATTGTTATTTCATTAAGAAATAATATGTTTGAATTAGCCAAACAATTGGTTGGTATTTATAAAGTTGATCATATGACAAAGAGTATATCATTACAAAATAGGGAATTCCTTAATTAAATTAAGAAATTTCTACAATTGTATATTTACATGTAAAAGTAGTTAGAATATAAACCTGTATATTATTTGTAAGGAACATCAATAATTGTTGCAAAATTATCTTCACCAAATCTCTTTAAATAGAAATTTTTATCAAACCAATCAATTAAATCTATCATATTATCACATAAATTTAATTCTTTTGATAAATTACGTGAAAGTACTTTATCTAACATTTCAGATAAATGATGTTGAGTAATTCTATAAGGTAAACCATAACTTGTAGCATAATGCCAAAAAAGTTCAACAGCTTTCCATGGAGTTTTATCATAACCAGAAAATAATGCTGGGTTTGATAGTATCCCCCTTACAGCCATAACACCATCACAACCAGTGAATTTAGAGATTTCATAGGCATCTTCAAGTGAGAAACAATCACCATTAGCGATTACAGGTACTGTTGCTATCAGTTTAATTATTTTAATAGCTTCAAAATTTGCAGGGACTGAAGATCTTGTTGTTTTTGTCCTACCATGAATGGTAATAAAATCCACTCCACTTTCTTCAACTTTTTTAACAAATTCAATAGTTTGATTAATATCACTATGAATTCTAATTTTACAATCTAATGTTACTTTATCACCATATTTTGTTTTAACTGCTTTAACCATACTAGCCACCAAATCAGGTTGAGTCATTAAGGCAGCACCTATTCCTTCTCTAACTTGTTCTTTTATTGGACATCCACAATTAAGACCAATCCCATCAGTAAATGGTCTTACCATTTCAACAAATTTTAATAAATCTTCTTCATTATTAACTCCAACTTGTAATATTAATGATTTGTCTCTATTATTGGTTGAAAAATCAGATAATCTGGCAATATCATTCCTTACAAATTCTCTTGCTAATATCATTGGTGAATAAACTATATCTGTATTAAAATCTCTTACAAGTTCTCTAAACGGTAATTTGGAATAACGTACCATAGGTCCAGCTACAAATACAGGTTTACCAATTTTTTGACATTTTTTAATGATATTCAATGGATTGTACTCTTCGGATCGTGGATATATCCCGTACTTATCATAAAACTCCTGTCGTATATCGTTGCCTATTGAAAGGTCTTTAAAAGAAGCTTCCATACTGCTGATTTTTCAAGATGCTCATCGCGCGCGATTCTACTTGATTAAATACTTTACTTGCGTAGATTATATTAATATACAATATATAAAACAACTATTGTAATTATTCTATATATAAGGGGGGATGATTTTGGGGTGGAATGGGTTACTCTTCTTCTGAACTTTCTGAAGAACCATCATCGTCATCAGAAGATTCATTATCATAATTATTTAAATTCATTGTAGAATTAGAATTATTACCATCAACATCTTCAAATAAGCTTAATTGATTTTTTAATTTCTTTAATTTATCATAATTAGTTACAGTTGGATCAAATTTTTTAACTTTTTTAACTGGAGGTTTTTTATCAAATAAAAAGTTATATAATTTTAATATTGTTTTATCTTCTAATTGATCCATATCTAATTCAACTTCTTCTTCATCATTTAAATCTATATCATCTTTAATAATTTTAATTAATTGTTGTAATTTTTTATCATTCAAATTTGGTACCATTTCACTAACTTGTTTTTTCATTTCATAAGTAACAACAATTTCAGGTGGTGGTGGATTATTTAATTTAACTTTTTTAGATTTACCATTAGCTTTTGATGATTTTTTATTACGTTTAGCTCTTTTTAATTCTCTTTGTTGCTTTAATTTAATAATATGTTCTTTCTTTAATTTATTTAATTCTGATTGCATTCTTGCTAATTGTTCTTCTAAAAATTGAATAGCTGGTACATTTGATAAAACTGATTCATCTATTTCTTCATTAGAATCATAATCATCATCTTCACTTTCATCATCACTATTTTGAGGTGTTGGAGTTGGAACTGGTTTATTAACCCATTTTTTATTAAAAATTTCTTCTAATTTATGACCCATCATATTTACATCGGTACCATCTGGGTTAAATTTATAACAATTTTCAAAAATTAATCTAACATCTTTTTCAAATTCATCTCCATTTTCATATTGATTATTTGATAATTTTGTTTGTATAGTTGATAAATCCATTGGAATTTTAATTATTTGATTATAATTTGGAATATTTAAAGCAACTGGATCAACAGGTTGTAAAAATGGGAAATTAAAATTATAATGCTTTTTACTTATTAATTCATTTAATACTTGATTACAAAATCTTAATTCAGTTGCAAATTTTTTCTTCCTTGGTCTTATATCATAAGGTAATTCTTTTGATTTTGGTGGATGAATATTTCTTTTTGGTCTATTACTTGCAATTGAACTTGGATCAATCGGTGGTGAAATATTATGTTTTTGACTTTCAATTCTTCTTTTTGATGTATTGACACTTTCATCTGTAATTTCTTTTGGTGGGAAATTTAGCATGTGTTTTTCAAAATGTGCTTGAATATTTTTTGCCATTCTTGAAATACCTGAAGTTTCACCATTAAATTTAAAACAATTATTAATCATTAAATTAAAATCATTTATAATATCTTCTGAATTTTCATAAGCATTAACACTAATTTTCCTTTCAATAGTTGATAAATCCATTGGTCTTGGAATATAATTATAATAAAATGGAATATTTAATTTAATTGTATCAACTGGTTTAATGAATGGTGCTGCATCTTTTAATCTTTTAATTGATTTAATTGTATTAAGTGCAAACTTTGATTGATGTTTTGGAATTGGATTTTCTGGTAAATTATTCATATCTGGTTCAGCAGGTGGTTTAGGAGCTGGTGTCATATTAGCAGTTGGATTTACTGAGGACATTGGCTGATCTTGTTGTTGCTGATCTTTTTGTTGTTGTTGTTCTGGTTGTTCTGGTTGCTGTTCTGGTTGTTGTTCTGGTTGTTGTTCTGGTTGTTGTTCTGGTTGTTGTTCTGGTTGCTGTTCTGGTTGCTGTTCTGGTTGCTGTTCTGGTTGCTGTTCTGGTTGCTGTTCTGGTTGTTGTTCCGTTTGTTGTTCAGTATTTGATGATGGTATGTCGGTTTCCCTTGAATCCGTCTTATCATTTGAATTCTCGTTTGATTCTGGTACATCAACAGCCATTTGATCAGACTCTTCCTTTAACTCTTTAACTTCAACAGGTGAAGGAGATGGGTTAGGAGGAGATAATGGTTTCTCTACTTCATTAGGTTTATTCATTATAGTTTCATTATCCAATGCTTTATCATTAAAAAATTCCGATGATGGGGTTTGAACTTGAGTATTTGAATTATCACTCATATATAAAAAAAATTATATTATATTTACACAAAATAAAATTTGTATAAATTTTCAGGAAAATTACACAAAGTCAAAAATGTCGTGATAAAAAAACCTTTGTTAAACTTAAAAAGAAAATTTTTCCCTTTTTTTTTTTTTGGGAAATTTTAAATTATTTAAATAATTTTTTTGGTTCTTGAGAATTTGGCCTTATAAAATGACGAATAATAAAATGGTTGGACAATATTCCATTTTAGGTTAATCTTTTTTTTATTTTTTTTCAATTCTTTTTTTTTTCATTAGAGATATTATCTATAATACCAGTAATTTCAGTACTTTTTATTAAGCGCAGTTATACAAAAAGAGAGATTATTAGTTTAGTAAGCCTTAAAGTTTTAACGTTATCTTTTTAATAATTTTTAAATCTATAAAAATGATATAAAGTAAGAAGTTTGTAAATGATATTTGGTGGCGAAATTAATTGAAAAAAAAAATTTTTCACTCCCCTTCGCAGAAAGTATACGTGTCATTATCAAGGTGTGCTGAAATTTACGTAAAGGTCTATTTTGGTGTCTGGAAGTATCCCAATTGGGGCTGTTTCTACTAAATCCGGGTAATGCTTGCTTTTTAATAGAAAAAGAAATTTATAATTGTCTTATTATTAGAAAATTGCACCCCCCCTATTATTTTTACAGGTTAGCTGGTTTGTGGCAATTAACTAAAACAAAAAAAAGAATTTGGCTGCTAAATCATGTGATATATACATTTCTATTATACATAAATTACACATTATAGACTAAAGATAAGTGATTATTTTTACGTTTTAGTAATTTTTATAAATGAATTGATAATAAATCATTAGCACTAAAACCTTTATTACAAGTTGGACATCTTCTTAATCTAGCATTTAATCTTTCTTTTGTACATTGATCACAAAATACATGCCCACAAACTATTAAAGCAGTATTTTTCCAATTTTTTGAACAAACTGAACATTTAACCATTGATCTAAATCCATCTAATTCT
This sequence comes from Yamadazyma insecticola, assembly GCA_030571995.1. NCBI lineage: Eukaryota > Fungi > Ascomycota > Pichiomycetes > Serinales > Debaryomycetaceae > Yamadazyma > Yamadazyma insecticola. Next base: position 188,387 of record JAJLZB010000014.1, read on the forward strand.
TCAGAATTTGATTGAGGAGTTCTAGTTTTCTCATATTTTGATAATTTATTTGATAATTTAATTAACTCAAATTCTTTTGATTTTTTCTCATCTTTTAATGAATTTTCAATTATAATTAATTTATTATTTTCATTAAGTAAATTTTTAAAATCATTTGAAATTTTATTTTTTTCAAATTTTAAAATTTGATTAGATTTATTTAATTCATTTATTTGTTGATTTAAATTTTTAATTGATAATTTAAATTCATTATTTAATTTATTCAATTCTTCAATTTTTTCATACATTGATTTTTCTAATTCATTATTTTTTTCAATTATTTCATTTGATTTAGAATTTTGTAATTTTAATATCTTATTCTCTTGAATTAATGAATCTTTTAATCTCATAATTTGAAAATATTTTTGATCTGCTTTAGTTTTTTCAATTTGATATTTCTTTATTAAATTATCTTGATCAATTTTATTTAATAATTTAATATCAATTTCTTTAATTAATTTTGTATATGATTCTTCTAAATCAATTATAATTTCATTTTCATTATTTTTATTTTCATTATTTTCAATTTTTTTAATTAAATTATTATTAAATTTAATTAATTCTTCATTTGTTTTAGATTTTTCATAAATTTGTTGTTTACTAAGTAAATCATCTCTAACATTTCTTATTCTAACTAAATCAAATTCATTTTTCTTTAATTGTTCTTTAATTTGTTCATTTTCTTTTAAAATATCTTTACTTATAATTGAATTAATATTATTCATCTTGCTTTCATTTTCTTGATTCTTCTTTAAAAGTTCTTGATTAGTTTGTTGAAGTTGTAAAATTTCTTGTTTAAATTTTTCATTCTCTACTTTTATTTTATCTTCTCCATCATTGTTTTTCGATTCATCTGTAATTTTTTCAAGATATTTATTATTTAATTGTTTGATGGTTTCTTCTTTTTCTTTTATAAATTCTTGAAATTTTAATTCAATTTCTGAATTGATCTTCTTTAATGATTTTATCTCTTCTGTTATTTCATTTAATTCTTGTCCATTAATTTCGGATTTGACTTCGGCATTTCCATAACTATTATTTTTGTTAGTATCATTATTATTATTGCTGTTATTGTCATTGTTATTATTACTATTATTACCATCATGATTTTCGTTATTATTGCTACTATTTACACTTTCTTTAGTATCTTCTCTCTTTATATTATTATTAATTCTTTTCAATGTACTGGATACTTTCCTTTCATTCTCTTTGAGATACTTGTTAGTTATATCTTCTAATTTTGTCTCTAAATCATTCTTTAAATTATTTAATTGATGATTCTCTTGTTTCACTTCCAAGATTTCTTCATTTATATCTTTAATTTGTTGTTTAATATCTTCGTCATTGGTTTTAATTCCTTTTTGAATCACTTGATCAAGAAGTTGAACTAATGTTACTTTCCTAGCTTCCAATACATTATTATCTACAATATCTTCGCCAAGTTTATCATCATTAAACTTACCAGAAACTAATTTAACAACTTGCTCATACCAATTATCAAATATACTAACTTTATCCGAATTAAGTTGCAACTTTCTTTCATAATCATAAAGACTTTTCTCTATCATTAAATATCTTTGTTTATAATATTTCATTTGTCTCCAAATAGCTTCCTTCTTAAAATACTTAACATCTTCTTGAGTCAATGGTCCTTCTTCACTTAATTCATCTAATACTTTCCTTTTCTTAGGATCCCCGGCATCTATATCCATATCATCGGACTTCCTTTTGTCGTCACTCATCTTATGTTTATACGTTCAAAACGGATATTTTTTACAAAAAAACAAAAAAAAGTCGTCTATTTATATGTAAATAAAAAATTTGGTTACAATTTCGTTGAAAAATGTCAAAATATTCTCAGTGGTTCATGCACTCCTACTTCGCGATCTAGACAAATGTTTCAGTAGCGACAAATGGTTGCAATTTGTGCGTGTTTCCAGCGCTGTACCGGAAGCTCAATGAGTAACTCTGCTCACTTCGGGTGGTCCCCTTCTTAAAAAGTGTCTGGCTGGCCTATCCCAATCATTTAGCATTTGTTCTCTCAATCACCCTTCACTCAATCACCGTTCACTCAATCAATTTCTCACCGGTCCTTCCTTTGGCCAATTTGCTCCACCATTTAGGCGCATTTTGTGCAACTTTTTCTTAACGCGACAACATGGCAGTGATAAAGTCGCTAAAATTAGATTCAGCCTTTAGATTCAGCCTTTTGAATTATCAATACTATGAAGTTTACAAGCTTCAACTGGTTGGCATTGTTGATTTTTGCTAATGTTGCCCTTGCTGTGAGGGAACATTTATTCAAGAATTGTAAACAGTCCGGGTTTTGTCATAGAAATTTGGAGTTTGCACTGAACGTTGAAGCAAACCCAAGCTTTAAATCACCATATTCAATTGATCCTTCAAGTGTTTCACTTTTAAATGGAGATGATGTTATTATCACCGGTGATGTGATTAAGAAAGTACCTAAATTGAAAAATGATATTGTTCTTCCGTTTGAATTATCTTTATTGAAAGGTGATAAACTTAGATTTAAAGTAACTGAAATAAGAGATATAAAGTCTCCTAACGAATATGTAAATAAGCAAAGATATAATGAAACCAGTTTATCGGCATTTCAAAACAATGATTTGAAGTATGAGAAATTGGATGATGTTAAATTTGAAAAATCGTCCGAAAGTATCTCCATTGAGCTTGGTAAATTCAAAATTGAACTACAATATAATCCATTGAAAATTCAAATATTTGCAAATAATGAATTACAATTGATTATTAATGATGAAGCATTCTTGAATTTTGAACATTATAGAACACAAAAAAATAATGAATTAAATTTACTAAATGAAGAAATTGATTATAATATGTTTTCTGATGATTTCCAAGATAGTAAATTAGATTCAATTCCATTAGGACCTCAATCAATTGGATTGGATTTCAAATTTAAAGGTTTCAATCATATTTATGGTATTCCAGAACATGCAAATTCCTTAAATTTACAAGATACTCATGGTTCTAAATACTTGTATCGTTTATTCAATGTTGATATTTTCGAATATGAAACTAAATCAAATATGCCATTATATGGGTCAATTCCGTTTATGTTAGCTTCAAAACCAGATGTTTCATTAGGTTTATTCTGGGTAAATGCTGCTGATACTTATGTAGATATTAAAAAACTGGATGACGAATCTTTAACACATTGGATTAGTGAAAGTGGTATTATTGATTTTATTGTTTTCTTGGGGGATTCTCCAAAAGATATAAATAAAAAGTATGGTGAAATCACTGGTTATACTTCATTACCTCAATTATTCTCGTTAGGTTATCATCAATGTAGATGGAATTATAATGACGAAGCTGATGTCTTAGATATAACTTCCCAATTTGATAAGCATCAAATCCCTTACGATACTATTTGGTTGGATATAGAATATACTGAAAGTAAAAAGTATTTCACTTGGGACTCAAGTTCTTTTCCTAACCCTCAAAAGATGCTTAAAGAATTGGATTCAACTGGAAGAAATTTAGGAATAATTATTGATCCTCATTTAAAACTTGATTATGAAGTTAGTGAAAGCGTTAAGAAAAGAAAGATCGATGTTAAGGATGCAAAAAACCAAACATTTTATGGAGAGTGTTGGCCAGGGGAATCTTTATGGATAGACTCATTTAACCCAAATTCTCAACTGTATTGGGATGAATTACACAGATTAACTGACGATAATACAGTTTTTGGAAAAGCTGAAAATGTTCATTTGTGGAACGATATGGCTGAAGCATCAGTCTTTGGAGGACCAGAAACTACTTTCCCAAAAGATAATTTATATTATAAAGGATGGGAAGACAGATCCGTACATAACTTATACGGGATGAAATTTCATGAGATGACTTACAATTCATTAACTAAAAGATTGAAAGATTCTAAAAGGCAAAGACCTTTTATATTGACTAGATCATATTTTGCAGGATCCCAAAGAACTGCTGCAACTTGGACAGGTGATAATCAGGCTAAATGGGAATATCTTCAAATATCAATCCCAATGCTTTTAACTAATGGATTGGCTGGAATGCCATTCGCAGGAGTTGATGTTGGAGGGTTCTTTGGAAATCCATCTAATGACTTATTGACCAGATGGTACCAAACAGGTATTTGGTATCCATTTTTCAGAGCCCATGCTCATTTAGACACAAAAAGAAGGGAACCATGGGTTGCAGGAGATCCATATACTTCTATAATCCGTGATGCCATTAGATTAAGGTACTCATTGATTCCAGAATTTTATAATGCGTTCTATGAAGCAAGTATTAATGGATCGCCTGTTTTAAGACCAATTTTCTATGAAGTTGGTGGGAATTTAAAGAGTTATGATATTGAAGATGAATTCTTTTTGGGTAGTAGTGGAATCTTGGTTAAACCTGTTACTGATAAAGATACCAAAGAAATTGAAATCTTTTTACCAGAAAAAGATGAAGTATATTATGAATATACTAATGGTGAAATTAGCTCGACTACTTATAAAGGAAAAGAAAGTATCAAGAAAGATGTTGAATTATCAGATATTCCAATGTTCATTAGAGGAGGATCTATTATTTCTAAAAAAGATAGATACCGTAGATCAACAAGTTTAATGAGGTATGATCCATATACTTTAATTGTTGCAGTTGATTCTAAAGGTAATGCTAAAGGACAATTATATATTGATGATTATGAATCATTTAAATATTTGGAAAATGAATCAATGATAGTTGAATTTGAAGCTCTGGGTAATAAAATTTCAAGTAAAGTTTCAACAAAGAATGAAAAGTTCTCGAAGGATGTAAAGAACAAAATTGAGAAGATCATCGTACTTAATAGGAATAAGGTTAATTCAGTTGAAATTACTCAAAATGAAAAAGTCTGGAACGGTAAAGTGGACATTGAAGAAGGTAATTTAGTTATTAAGAAACCAGATTTAAATATCAATTCTGATTGGGTGATTCATTTAAATGTTGAAGCCGTTCATGATGAGTTGTAGAGAGATAAAATGTAAACACCTTTTATTGTATATAAAAATAAAGATGAGCAAATTCATAAGTCGTCTTGTTGCTCTTGTTGTTCCTGTTCTTTGTTATCAAGAACATACTTGTTTAATTTTTTAGCCACTATTGTTAGCTCATACCAATTCAAAGTACTGGTACAATTCAAACAATTGCCGGATTTTGGAATTATTGTATCATCGTTTATAAACTTCAGAGCTAAACAAGTCAAATGATAAACTTTGTTACAGTTAAAGCAAAAAGTTATATAATTATTGCAACTCTCAAGTGAAATTTCATCTTTACAAATTAAACAATTTGAAGAAATTTTTAATAAAAATTGTTTTAATTTATCAAAACGAACATTATTAATTTGCAACATTTGACTAAATAAAGAATTATCGACATTGAAAAATTGGTTAAAGTCATACAACTTGACAGAATTATGGCAAGGGATGTTGAATTTATCTTGAAGCCATAATTGCCAAATATCTTGATCGAATATTGCAACGTTTAAAGATAATTTACTAAAATAATTACTATTTAATAATAATCTTAAATTTCCTAATTTGAAATAGATAGAGTTACCAGTTCTATTAGATTTTGAAATTTTATTAAATATGTGACGAGATTGGTATGGATGCTGATAAGCATGCTCGAATTGAAGAGCTGATATTTTTGAAGGGAAACCTGAAATAATTAAAACCATATTCCATGGTCTGAAACCATCTTTCCTAGTTCTATAAGCACCTCCAGTTTTTAATTCCCCATTATGCTGTTTCAATCGCCGTATTGGGTCTGGTGTTGACCCTATATAGAATGACTTGGGTTTAGGTGCTGATTGTAGTAAATAAACACAATAAAATTCCATAAATTCCCATAAATTTTTACTTTATAAAGTTTTTCTCTATAAATAGTTACAATCTATGCAAACCAAAATAAATACATAAAATAAAATAAAAAAAAAGGTTACTTGAAAAGGAATGAGCCTCTGTTTAACTTTAATCTAAAAATATGAGGCGTTTTTTTGTGTAATTAAAAGTATCTCAATTCCCGGTGCGAAACTTCTGCACATACTTTTTCAGGACTTTTCCATTATCGTACATTTGTTTAAAGTGAATTAACGCCTAAACGGTTGCTTTTATAATAAATAGAAAATTTACCATATTTTTTTTAAGCAATCACTCAACTGAAAAAGAAATTATTGGGAATTCTTGTATTTGTTATTCCAATTACTTTTCCTATTGCGTTTATAAAGTACCACTTTCTACTGCAACTGATAGATAAATAAATTTACCATATATCCCAAAAAGAAAAGGACGTGTATGCACCAGGATTTATAGAAAAATATATTCTTTTTTTTTTTAATTAAATTAATTATTCACTGATAAAAGAGATAGTGGGAACTAAGAAAATTGGTGAATGGAACTAAACATGTCTAAATTAGAAGACCATTTGCAAAGCAATACCAGTTCGAATCAGTCGGGGTCGAATGATTTTGTAAAGAAGCTATTTCAAATGTTACAAGAAGATAGCTATAAATCAGTTGTAAGGTGGACTAAAAATGGTGATAGTTTTGTTGTTATAGATACTAATGAATTTACAAAAGATATACTACCAAGACATTTTAAGCATAGTAATTTTGCAAGTTTTGTAAGGCAATTAAATAAATATGATTTCCATAAAGTTAAAATATCAAATGAAGCTAAACAAAATTATGAATATGGTGATGATGCATGGGAATTTAAACATCCTGAATTTCGTATGAATGATCGTGAAGCTTTAGAAAATATTAAAAGGAAAGGTCCAACTTCGAAAAAGAATAATTCAAATTCTTCAAATTTAAATTCTTCTATAACTCCTTTAGATAATTCTGAAATAATTGGTCAATTAAATTCACTTAGGGAATCAACTGATTATCTTAATAATGAAAATAAAAATTTACGTCATGAATTAAGTGTTTTAAACTCCAAATATTCAAGTGTTATTGATAATATAGTTGCAAGTAAAAATACTGAAGAAAAATTCTATAGATCAATGTCAATCTTATTATCAACATTATCTCAACATGGAATTAAATTACCACAATTAGATTTCCCTAATCCTTCAATTAATTTTTTAAATTCACAAAATCATCATCAAATTAATCAATCACAAACAACTCCTCATCATTCTCCTCCTATACAGCCTCTAACTAATGGCTCAAGTTTTGATCAATCATTTTCAACTCAACCTACAAATCAACCTCAACATCATCCACAACCTCAACAACCACTTCTTCAACAAGCAACTCCTCAAAATAATCCCAAGTCTCATCCACAAGTATCTGTATCACCTTTGCAGACCACTCCTGGTACTAAACCTCCAATCGCTCAACCCAGTGCTTCTAATTCAAATAACACTCCACAGCAATACTCTCCATTAAATCAAATATCAGCTGTAAGTCCAATATCAAAAGATTCAAAATCTCCTCCATTATTGAAAAATAATAATAATACATCAAATAATAACCTCAATCATAACCACGGTACTAATAATAATAATAATAATAATAATAACAATAATAATAATAACAGTAATAATAATGAAATACCATCGCATACCAAAAATAATTCAGTCTCGTCAGCAGGAGGTGGTTCCAATAGAGCCAGTACAAGTGTTGAATTACCACAAGTTATGACTACAAATTTAGTCAATCCTAAATTCAATGTATTATTAGTGGAAGACGATAATGTTTGTATCCAATTATGTCGTAAATTTTTGGTTAAATATGGATGCCAAGTTACAGTAGTAACAGATGGATTAAATGCTATATCTACAGTTGAAAATACCAAGTATGATTTAGTATTAATGGATATAGTAATGCCAAACCTTGATGGTGCTACAGCTACAAGTGTTATTAGGTCATTTGATACAAGAACTCCAATTATTGCAATGACTGGTAATATCGAAGATAATGATTTAGTAACCTATCTACAAAATGGGATGTCGGATATTTTAGCTAAACCTTTTACAAAAGACGATTTGTATTCAATTTTAAGTAAACACCTTTTAGGAAATGAGAGTTTAAATCAAGAGACTAACGACGCAAATACTCCAAACGATCCAAGTACCCTTTTATCTGAAGCAGATAAAAGTTTATCAGATCCGATGTTGAAAAAGCAAAGATTGAATTAGAGAGATTATAACAGAAAGATTTTAAATAAAGCAGCAAAAAAAAGAAAAGAAAAAACGGCAAAAAAAGTATGAAAGGAAAAACATCTAGTATTATAATCTCACATGTACTGTATATATGTAATAATAAAAAGAGGATAAAGTATCAATTCGTTAGTTTATGCAATGCCAAGTCAGTAAATGCGTTGTTCCAAGTACCTTTAGTATTTTCAAAGATTGTTAATTCAGCAGATTTAAAATAACAATTTGAGTAGTCGTAATCAATTTTTGGAGGAGTGAAAGTGTACTTATTCTTCTTATTCTTCCTTTTAACAACGATAAAATCATCATTATTTGGTTGCGAAATTGGTGATATTTGCAGTTTCTCAACCAAATTGACCAATAAAGATATTTGCAAGTAATTTGTATGGAGTTTTTGCTTGGTTAACCTATCAGTGTGCGAAATGATGTTATTCCCCAAGATAAATAATGGTTTATTAGCACAAAGAATGGCTTCAGTCAATTCTAACAGTGCATGAGGTAAGAAATAAAAGGTGGAATTGTTGGGTAATTCGCACACTTTATGTACTTGACAATCTAATTGTTTGAACATTTCATTGTCTTTATCGTTAAATATTGGATCGTATAAAGATATTTTTGTAGATTTGAGTAAATATTTCAATTCAAGTAAATATGCCAATTGATATAAAGCTGCGGAACTCTCCGTCGGAGACCCCAATGCCAAACACCTTATATTTTCAAAAGTTTCCGATTTTAAAGAGGCAATTGTATCATTCCAAAGCTCAGAATCTCTAATGTTATCTCTATAAGTATCTAACTTCTGTCGTATATCCATTTTTAAAAGGAACTAGTAAAGTAAAGCCTACTTACTCTCTCATCGTCATCCTCATCAAATTTGACTCCTTCGGTTTTCGCACACCCCAGTATAAGATGAGAAAAGTCAAAATTTTTTTCACGTTTCAATTACTATAAAAGAGGTAAAACAGCTTATCTTTAAATCAAGAATTTTATTTCAAGTTGAATTCAAAAGGTTTAAAACAATTAAATTCTTCTAATCTTTCAGGGATAAATCCAAATTCAAATATGAGAAAGTGTAAAGTTTTCGTTGGATCTTCACATCCAGAATTAGGTCAATTAGTGTGTGAAAGATTAGGAGTTGAACCAGCCCCATGTTCATTAAAGAAGTTTTCAAATGGTGAAACTTCTGTACAAATAGGAGTATCAGTAAGAGATGAAGATGTTTATATCATTCAATCGGGTTCTCCAGAAATAAATGATCATATAATGGAATTATTAATTTTAATATCAGCATGTCGTGGAGGATCAGCTTCAAAAATTACCGCTGTAATTCCACAATTCCCATATTCAAAACAATCCAAAATGAAAAAGCATAGAGGTGCTATAACTGCAAGAATGTTGGCCAATTTAATTATTATGGCAGGTGCTGATCATGTTGTATCAATGGATTTACATGCATCTCAAATGCAAGGATTTTTCACTAAACCTGTTGATAATTTATTTGGAGCTCCAACTTTAGCGAGATGGATTCGTCATAATATTCCTGATTGGGAAAATGCTGTAGTTGTATCTAAGAATCCTGGTGGTACTAAAAGAGTTACAGCTTTAGCTGATTCTCTTAAAATTAATTTTGCAATGATACACACTGATCGTCGTAGAACTCATGATGGTTATTCAAGTAAGAATAAAAAGAAAGCTTTAAAAACTTCTAAACCTAAAAGGGGTAAAAATGATGATGAATCAGATGAAGAAGATAATATTATATCTGAAATGCAAACTGCAAGAGTTGTTAAAGGTCACGTTGTTGATGATGATTATCAAAGTAATCAAAATATTGAAAATATAGAATCTTCATCAAATGATGATCATTTAGTTAAAACTTCTATTTTAGATAGTGATGCTTTAGGTGGCTCATATGATGCTAATAATACCGACGATGATGATGATGATTTAACTTCTGCAATCCAAGAAAAGTTAATTACTTTAGTTGGTGATGTTAATAATAAACCGGCTATAATACTAGACGATATGATTGATAAACCAAATTCTTTTATTGCAGCTGCAGAACACTTAAGAATGAATTGTGGTGCTAAATCAGTTTATATTTTAGGTACCCATGGAATTTTCAATGATAAATGTTTAGAAACTTTAAATGATTGTAAATGTATTGATGGGATAGTTGTCACTAATACTTATCCAATTACCAAAAAAGGTATAGAGAGAAATCAAAAATTAAGTGTCATTGACGTTTCTCCAATATTCGCTGAATGTATAAGAAGAGATCACTTTGGTGAATCAATTTCAGTCTTGTTTGATTCTTTGGCTACAATTGAGTAGAGGAACTCAACCAAAAACAAAAAAAAAAGAGATAGATTATTTTAAAAAATACGAATGATATTTGACAAATTTCAATAGACAAATAAATGATGGTACAGGTTTCTTAAGGCAATCTCTTTTTTTTTGCCCTACCGTTACTTCTATCACCCAACGATGCAATCACTCGGATTGCAGGACACTATCTCATTCTAAGATAGTTGTACTAACGGAGCGTTGGAATAACAATAACACTTTTTCTTTGTGGATTCTAGAACTTCTTCATACTTTAGAATCTTTTGAAAAAGTAAACATCTGTAATTGCCTCTAAACTTTCTTTAGACCCTTAAGCTGTCAACGGTGTCTAGTCGTAATTTTTCAAAGAGTGTCTTCTCATCTGTCACCCCGTGCACGACCGGAATTTCATTTTGATTTAGCACTTTGATCGCAACTACTCCTCTTAATTAACAATGTCAGAAGATAGACCTAGTGAGCCCATCCCGGTACCAGAACAACTGGGTTCTGGTACGTTGTCTGAGTCAGTGGAGCGTAAGTTGAATATTCCAATGTCGCCATTAAATTTATCACCCAAGCAAAAGGAATTTAAACCTCCTGGAGTATTACCTTCTCCAACTACTGAAAAGGCTATGGCTTCTATAGCTCCAATGTTGGAGTCTTTTACTCCTAAAACAAACGCTGAAGATTACCATCGTGGCAGTGACGATAGATCCAGAGCGTCGTCAAACCCGGAAAGAGAAATTGCTGAGCCCCAATTTTCGGATGAAGAGTTAAATATAGTGTCATCATTAAATACTCCAACTACTAGTGGGTTAGGTATTAATTCACCTGGTTCTAGTGGTAAACCTCCTTACGGGAAGTCAAGGTCGAACTCTTCTTCTTCCAATGGTAATGAAGGCTTTGCCATGTTAAACAAAACCATTTCCAATTCCTCATCTGGGGCATCTAGAAAAGTTTCAATCCATAAAGAACCAGCTGGTCCAAAATTACCCAAAATTGGTAAGATTGGTGTTTGTGCTATGGATGCTAAAGTAATGTCCAAGCCTTGTAGAAGAATTTTAAATCGTTTAATTGAAAACGGAGAATTTGAAACGGTTATATTTGGTGACAAAGTCATTTTAGATGAAGCTATTGAAAATTGGCCAACTTGTGATTTCTTGGTAAGTTTCTTTTCATCTGGTTTCCCTTTAGATAAGGCAATTTCTTATGTTAACTATAGGAAACCTTTCATGATCAATGATTTGGTTTTCCAGAAATCTCTTTGGGATAGAAGATTGGTCTTGTCTATTTTAAATCATGCTGGAGTTCCAACTCCTGATAGATTAGAAATAAGTCGTGATGGAGGTCCTCAAATAGATGATCAATTAATGGAAAAATTATTAGAATCTGGTATGACCAGTGATTATTTGGAAACTTTTACCAATCAAATCGAACCTGAATGGGAAATGATTGATGAAGATACATTAAAAGTTGGTGATAGGACTATGCGTAAACCATTTGTTGAAAAACCTGTGGATGGTGAAGACCATAATGTTTACATCTATTATCCTAAATCAACAGGTGGAGGTGGACGGAAATTATTCCGTAAAATTGGTAATAAGTCTTCTGAATTCGATCCCGATTTAACATGTCCAAGAACAGAAGGTTCTTATATCTACGAAGAATTTATGGATACTGATAATTTTGAAGATGTTAAGGCTTATACTGTTGGTGAAGGTTTTTGCCATGCTGAAACTCGTAAATCTCCTGTAGTAGATGGTATAGTTAGAAGAAATACTCACGGTAAAGAGATTAGGTTTATTACCAAGTTGAGCGAAGAAGAAACCATTATGGCCAAAAACGTTAGTTCTGTTTTCAAACAAACAATTTGTGGATTTGATTTATTAAGAGTTAATGGTAAATCATATGTAATTGATGTTAATGGTTTTTCATTCGTTAAAGACAATAATGATTATTATGATTCATGTGCCTCCATTTTAAGAAACTTATTCTTAGAAGCTAAAAAGTCTCGTGATTTGTTGAAAACTAGAATTCCTCCGCTGTCTAAAATACTTAACAAAAGTCAATTTGAAGAAAAAGAACAAAAATGGGTATTTAAAGGTATGGTTTTGGTTATTAGACATGCAGACAGAACTCCAAAACAAAAATTCAAATATTCTTTCAAATCACCACTTTTCATTTCGTTATTAAAAGAACATAAAGAAGAAGTTATCATTAGAGCAGTTTCAGATTTACAAGTTGTTTTAGAAACAGTTAAAATTGCTCAAGAAAGAAACTTGGAAGATCCTAAAAAACTTCATCAATTAAGAGTAGCATTAGAAAAGAAGATGAATTTCCCTGGAACGAAAATTCAAATTAAACCATCATTATCAAAAGAATCACCAGAATACGTTGAAAAAGTTCAATTGATTTTAAAATGGGGTGGTGAACCAACTCATTCTGCTAAATATCAAGCATCCGATGTTGGTGAGCAATTAAGACAAAACATCAAACTTTTAAATCGTGAAGCTTTGAAAGATGTTAAAGTTTATACATCTTCAGAAAGAAGAGTTATTGCTAGTGCACATTTATCTACTATGGCTTTATTAGGTTATGATAAAGATCATGATGATTTACCGGATGATTTCTTAACTATTAGGAAAGATCTTTTAGATGATTCTAATGCTGCTAAAGATTTAATGGATAAAGTTAAAAAGAAGTTGAAACCTCTTTTAAGACAAGGTGCAGAAGCTCCACCTCAATTTACTTGGCCTCCAAAAATGCCTGAACCTTTCCTTGTTATCAAAAGAGTTTGTCAATTAATGAATTTCCATAAGAGATTGATGGATTGGAATTTTGAAAATAAAAATGTTGATGAATTCCAAAAAAATTGGTGTTGTGGTGAAGATCCATTATTATTTAAAGAAAGATGGGATAAACTTTTCCAGGAATTTACAACAGTTGAAAAGACTCATCCTTCAAAAATTTCTGAATTATATGATACAATGAAATATGATGCACTTCATAATAGACATTTCTTACAAAATGTTTTTTCATTCGATCCAAATGATGAAGTTATGATTAAATGGTTAAGTGAAACTTGTGGTGACACAATGCAATCATCTGGATTAGTTAGTGAATACCCTATTAATATTTTAGCTATGAATAACTTTAGAATTCCGAGTGAAACTAATAGTAATAATGGCTCAAAGACTAATTCAAGTAATAATTTATCTAATATTACTTCACCTACTACTCCTGTTTCAGCTGGTTCTTTGGGATGGGTTTTGAAAGGTGCTACATCAACAGGGGAAAATTCATCATCTAATAATGAAAGTAATACCAAAAAGAGTAATACTTCATCTTCTCCTAATGATAATCCATTTGATCATCCAACTTTTGCAAGATTAAGAGAATTATATAGATTAGCAAAAGTTCTTTTTGACTTTATATGCCCTCAAGAATATGGTATTAAGGATGAAGAAAAATTGGATATTGGTTTATTAACTACTTTACCTTTAGCTAAACAAGTTTTAAATGATATACAAGAGATTAAAAAGAATGATTCCCCTGCAGTTTCAATGTATTTTACAAAAGAATCTCATATCTATACATTATTGAATATCTTATATGGATCACAAATTCCAATGCAAATTGCTAGAAATGCCTTACCAGAATTAGACTATTTGTCACAGATTACTTTTGAAGTATTTGAAGCTGATGATCCTAATAGTCCAACTGGTAAAAAACATTCTATTAGATTATCATTATCGCCTGGTTGTCATACACAAGATCCTTTAGATGTTCAATTAGATGACGATCATTATATTGGTTGTATTCCAAGACTTAATTTAACTAGACATCTTGATATGGATTTGGTAAGTCAAAGATTAAAATCAAGATTTTCAAGAGTTTCTTTACCACAAAAATTCACTCCTGTTAACATTTCAAGTCCTTTAACAACAGGTTTATAGCAAAGTTTATAGTAAAATAGAGAAATTATCAAACAAATTAAAAATAAATATTTATTAAACACTAATTAATTATTATAATCTATAAGTAGAATTTAAATTTATTTAATAAAGTAGTACCACGTACTTTATTAATTAGATAAAATCTTTCATTATAAGAAAACCCATATATAAATAAACCAAAAAGCAAACAATGAAAAATTGAAAAACAAAAAGTAAATTGTAACTTGATAAATGCAAGACCCCTCTAAGCATTTTCATAAGATTCCCAATTATCAATGATATTCTTCATTTTTTCAGATTTAGTTAATTTATAAACTTCTTCGAAATATTCTTTAGTAATTTCGAAAGGTTTTGCAGTTAAATTTGGAATATATTTACCAATTAATTCTTTTGGTTTAACTGAAGATTTTGGAATCTTCTTAACTAAGAATCTTTCAAATGGTTTAACACCTGACATTAAATAAGAAGAATGGAAAGGAACTGAAATACCTTTTAATGGAATAACAGCAAATCCTCTTTCTAAATCAATTGGTTGTGGTTTTTCTAATGATTTAGCTGAAACTTCTTTAATGATTTCATGTAAATGAGTCTTAACTTCTTCAATTGATAATTTTTCTTGTAATTTAACAATATCAATTTTATTTAATTTAAGAACATTTAATACATTAGTTAAAGTATCTAAAGCTCTTAAATCACCAGCTGTAACATATTGAGAATTTTCAACATTATAGTTAACAATTTCTAATAACCAACCAGTGAATTTAGAAGTTTCATCAACAACAAATCTTAAAGCAGCGTCATTGAAAGTTGGGTTAACTCTTGATGGGTTAACAGCACACATACCATAATTAGATCTTCCTAATTCATCTCTTGGAACTGCAACTTGCATAGTCATACCTCTATAGAAAACAACATCAACTAATGATTCAATTGGCATAACATTAGCTAATGCTGATAAAGCAGAATATTCACCTAAAGAGTGACCTGCAAAAGTAACATCACTTGGAACTAATCCTTTCGATTTAATATCTTCATAAGAAGCTTTTTCCATTAAAGTTAAAGCTGGTTGAGTAAATTGAGTAGCTGATAATAAACCAGTTGGTGAAACAAATGTATAAGAATCAGTAGTGTGATCAATATCTTTGAAAATTTTTTCTGATTTGATAGCACCATCTTCACCAATAGTTTCAAACATCATTGTAATATAGTTTTCTCTAATCTTTCTACCTTTAGCACCACCGAAATGAATAGTTAATTCATTTGGATTGTTTTTAACGATATCTAAGATGGAGAAACCATAGTTATTAACAAAATGTCTATCAGCTCTATCCCAAACTTCTCTAGCGACTTCAGAACTATTGTATAAGTCCATACCCATACCTTGTTCTTGAGAACCTTGACCGGTGAAGACGTAAGTAGTAATTGGTTGTTCAATTTCAGCTTCACCAACTAAAACAGTAGTATCTGTTTCAACATTCTTGGTTTCAATTTTAATAATCTTACGACCATTAATCATACCAATATGTTCTAAAGTGGTTTGTAAAGTATCATTTGGTAAAACCATACCAACAAAATCACATTTGAAAGCTCTAACTCTTGTAGCAACAGAGTTAGCAGCCCATTCTTCAACTAATGATCTAATAGAACCAGATGAATACATACCATGAGTAATAGTACCTGGTAATTTTGAATAAGCAGCAAAAACTCTTGAAACATGGATTGGATTGTAATCACCAGAAACTTTAGCATAAGGTTCATTAGTACCAGGAGATTTGGAAGTTAATTCTTCACCACTAGAAAGTGGGATAACATTTTCGAAAAGAATAGCTTGTTCAATAGTGTTACCATTTCTAGTTAAATAATCAATAACTGGATTACCATAAGATCTACCAGCTTCATAATTAACTGAACCAACTTGAATAATTTCCTTAGTTGGTAATTCTAAATAAACTTGACCAGTGGTAACAATAGATGAATAAACTTCAGCGGTTTTGAATTTGTAAACTGATTCACAACGGAAAGTTAAAGTTTGATCCAATAAATCAACATTTTCATCCAATTCAAACCATTCTTTTGATCTTAAAATAGATAAATCTTTATTAGATTTAATAGCAACTTGTACTGGAGTTTCAGTAACTTTTTGGAAAGTATTTTCGTAATCAAAGTAATCACCACGGTATAAGAATTGAGAAGTAACTTCCATGACTGGTTTACCTTCTCTAAAGATAGTACCAACAACTTCAACTAATTTACCTGAAGCTTGGTTGATAACAGCTTTAATATCAGCTTTACAAGTAACAACATCATCTTTTCTTAATAAATCTGCACCAGGAATCATTCTATAACCATTTGATAAATGAACTAATCTTAATAAATCACCATCAACAGTTTTTGGGAAGATTGAACTCATGATAGCTTTCCAGCCAACTACAATAGCAAAATCCATTGGAGCGTAACATTGTTTACCTTCTCTTGGGACAAAAGCTGCAGATTTGTTACCAATAGCATGAGTGAAATCACTAATATCTTGACCGGTGATTTTAACTTCACCACCTTCAATAGTTTTTTCAACATCAATATCTAAATCGACTGGGATATCAGAACCGTACCATAATTTCCAATAGAATGATTTGATTCTATCATTTCTACCTTCCATAACTTCTAAAATTGGAGCAAAACCATCTTCTGGTTTATATTGGTATAATAATTCTAATGGAACTGATTTAGAATCGGCAGTTCTATGTTCAATTAAAGATAATTTAATAGTGCCTTTAGTCCATTCAATTTGAACAGCTGGTTTATAATCCCCTCTAACTAATTCGAAACTAGTTAATTTCAAGTCTTCAACTGAGTTACCACTTTCAATTTCAACGATATAGTTATGAGTTGGACTTAAAATATCATGGACGGAATTATCGATATGGTTAAAACCTTGAACAATTCTCTTACTAGTGATGAAAGAGTATAACCAATTTAATTTATCACCGGCTAATAAGTTAAACCAATCATTTGATTTTGGTAAGGCACCAGAACTTCCAATCTTGAAAGTTTTCTTGTTACCTAAAGTTTCAACAGTAACTGAAGGTAATGAATTGACAGTAACTGGTTCTTCACCACCAAAGTATTCAACAACTGGAATCTTAGATGCATCATTATTGTAATCATCTTCTAATAATTTTTTAATGTGACCTTCATGAATGTTATCCAAGATTTCTTTAATTGGTTCATTAACTTTATTAGTGAATTGAGCAGCAACTGGACCATGTAAAATACAAGTTCTTTGGACATCACCATCAACAACAGCTTCTAAATCTTCTGATTGCCATAAAGAATCTTTTTTGAAGAAAAATTCAAATCTTTCATCCAAGATTGGAACGAAAGGAGCTGGTTTTTGAATTGGTCTAGCACATAAGATTAAGAAATAATCAGCATCTTCTTCATTAATTAATTGTTCTTTACCTAATGAGAATTTGTTGAAGAATTTATCAGTAAATTGTTGTGGATTAGTTTGTAATTGAGAATAGTTTTGAATTAAAGATTCAGCATCTGAAACAGAAGTAAATCTTTCTTCAACTCTTCTCAAGAAATCACCATAAAAGTTTCTTAAACTGACATCGATCCATCTTTCAGATTTAGAAACATACATCAATTCAATCATTCTATTAGCAACTTCTTGATAAGTCATTTCTTCAAGATCACAATTACCTTGAGCATTTCTACCAAACCAAGGTTTTTGGAAATCCTTATTTAATTTGTTAATGATATAATCTTTTTTAGCTTTTAAAGCATCTAATAATTTATTTTTTGGTAAAGAAAAGATGGTATCATCTAATTCTTTCCATAAAAGAACACCTCTTGTAGCAATCTTATGGATTGGTTCACCCATTTCAGATTTAACAGTGATGATACCACCAGCAGGTTTCTTATAAGTTGTTTCCCAATTTTCATCTGGAACACCACTACAAGAAGCAATAGCTTTTTTAGCATCTAAAGAAGTAAAAGCTTCTTTAGCAGTCATAACTCTTGAACCAAATAAGACACCATCGAAAGGCATAGATGGATAATTAAATTTATTAGACCATTTACCAGTTAAGTAAGGGTAAGTATCTTCATCAGAACCAAAACCAGAACCAGCAACTAAGATAATATTTTTATGTTTTCTAATTTTAGAATACATTTGTAAGATTGGTTGATGGAAATCTTCAAAAGAATGGTGACCACCACCTCTACCACCAGTCCATTGTAAGACTATTGGGAAATGAGGATAGTTTTTAGCAATGGTAATACATTGACTAATAGCATCGATAGAACCAGGTTTTAAACCTAAATGAGTTAATTTTAAAGTATCAATCCATTCACCAGCAACGTCTAAAGATGGAACACCAGCACCAATAGTTAAACCTTGAATTGGGTAACCTTTTTCTCTTAATTCTTTAATTAAAGGAATACCCCATTGTAATAATCTTGGATTAACATAAATTAAATTAATACAAATACCATAACCTGGAACAATATTATCTCTAATTTTATCTAAAGCTGATTGCATCATACTTGGGCTAAAATAACCACCACCACCTAATTCGATATGATAACCAGCGTTAATGGTAGCAGCAACAAATTCTGGATTAACAGTAGTTGGAGTCATACCAGGGACCATTAAAGGAGCTCTACCTAATAATTGAGAGAATTTGGTATCAACAAATATTTTACCAGATTTAGTTTTAACTAATTTTGGTTTAAATTCTTCAACCCAATTAGAAGCAAATTTAACATCATCATTAATGTTAAAGATTTCTTGTTTAAAACCATATTCATCATTATCACTTGAAGCATCTAAAGTACCAGCTAAGATAATTCTTGAACCAGTACCATCTTTATTTTTATGAGTTAAAACACCTAACCCACTTACACCACCAGGACCAAAATCTAAAATATGACTTGATTTAAAATCAGTTGCAATTTCCCAATGAACAGGTAATTGAGTAATACATTCAGTAACTCTTGCAATAATAGATTGTTTAGAAATATCAAATTCTTGGAAATTTTGACCAGAAAAAGTATCAAGAACTGGGATTTTAATATCAGATAATGGGAAATCAATATTAAAAGTTTTTAAATCATTTAAAACTAAATCAGTTGCAGGTTTTAATAAATGAGAATGGAAAGGTGAAAAAATTGGTAAAAATCTATTTGAAAATTTTAATTTTCTTTCAGAATGTGGAATTCTTGATTGATCTAAACCAGAAGCAGCTTTTTTATTTCTTAAAGTTAAATTTAAACCATATAAAGATTCAGGAGGACCAGAAATAACTAAATTTCTTGCACCATTAACTAAAGAAATACCAATATGTTTATCAGAAGGTAAATGTTTATTAGTTTGATTAATAAAGTTTTCAACTTCAGTAATTGATAAATCTCTAACACTTAACATTGGAGAAGGTCTACCTTCACCATTTTCTAAAGAATCTTGTAACATTGAAGGAGGTAAAGTAGTTCTTGGATAAACAGTTAAACATCTTAAACCTATGAAAAATAATAAACTAATTGCTTTAATAGAATTTTTAAAATATTGATCCCAATTTGAAGATGAAGAAATTGCAACAGCTGTAACTAAACCTTGAGAATGACCAGTTGAACCTGATAAATAATTTCTAAATTGACCTGGATCAATACCTAAAGTTTTACAAGTAATTAAATAATGACATAATTGAATTAAACAAATTAATGGACAACTAACTGGTACACTTAATAAATAATCTTGATTTGGAGTTAAATCTTTATTTTCTAACCAAGTTAAAATATCTAAACCTTGAGTATATATTTTATCAGAATTTTCAATTGATTTTAATAATTTATTTAATTCAATTGAAATTTTAATAATAAAATCTTTAATTAATCCATTATAAGTATGATAAATTTCTCTTAATTCTTCAAAATAATCATCAGTATTACCTTGACCACCAAATACAGCAAAAATTGAAACATCTTTATTAAGTGAATTTTTTAATAAATTTGATTGTAATTGATTAATTTTAACATCAGAATTAATAGTTGAATTATAATAATTTTTAATTATTTCTTTAATTTTTGGTAAAGTAGTAGGATATGATTCATCTACTAATAATTTAGCACTAAATGAATGAATATCAGATTTTGATAAAAATCTTGATTCAAATTCTTGTAAACAAAATTTTAAAATAGTTTTATCATCATCATCAGATGTATTTAAATTAACAAATCCTAAAAATTTAGCAAATAATTCTGTTGGTGAAGATGGTTCATCATCTCCTGCAAATCCTTCAGTTGGTTCAGGTAATGATTTAATGAATTGATCTTTTAATTGGGAATAGTTAAAATATTGATTACTTGGAACCAATAATGTTAATTCCAATGATCCATGATTTAATTGAAATGGACGATGGGTAGTACTCATGTTTTATATATAAGTTTGTGGTACTATGAAAGATAAGAAAAAAAAAAATTAATGGGGGGGTCTTCAAGTTCCTTTTTTTCTATATAATTGAATTTTTAATGGATCTTTTCCAGTATATATAGTGAAAAGTTAATTGGCGTATGTACCAAAAAAGTGTTGGCAAAATTAAGACAATTTGTTGAGGTAGTGTATATAAGAGAGGCGATGGTAAGCTTAGATGAAAGGGTTCTAATTTCCGTTTTATCGTGTCAATGATGGATCTTATGGTTTGATTCTACTATTCCGCTTATATTAATATGTTATTAAGTCTATTATTCATTCAATAAACTGTCCCTATTGTGTTGTTTAAGTTGGACCACATCTCGACCTCATCTCCGAAATGTTGTGCTGCAAATTGGTTGTTTAAAAAAAAAAACGATCTTCCTGCATATACCGCTAGTATGTTGGGAATTGACAATAGTTTGGGAATTTGGGTTGATCCATGTCCACGACCTGCAGAAACGGAAAAAATATGAGATCAATTTTTTGCCTGCCTTGGTTTGCATATAACTCCTCGTAACTGGATCTACTTGTTTGCAAGTCTTCTAGATCCTGTGGAGATACTTATAGGGCTTTCTGTAGGTATGTGCTACTTGCTGTCGTACTGTCCCAGTTCCTGAATGTACCGCTTGCTGCAATGTCCCAGTTTCTGAAATGTCTTCCTGCCAATATATTCCACGTCCTGCACGTCCGTCTGCCTTTCTCAGTATCGTAAGATGATCGGCAGAAGGGAACTGGAGGCTCTCTTTGCAGTGCAACAATTGGCTTCACTGTGCCGCCTGACTCTTTCGCAGCCTGCTTCTGACGGGAATAGGCCGATACTACTGTCCCGATGCCACTGTCCCATTCCACACACCCTAAACGTCATTTAGCGGGTCGTGCCGCGCACATCCACGTTGTATTTACTGATAAGATTCTTATCAGCAGATTATCCGAGTGTGGATCTGCTATATAACCTGAAATCCCCCCTTCAAAACGCCATATTTTCCCATATTCCCTAAATTTAATGTCTATGGAAGATATTATTACTTCAAATGATATATCATCTCCTTTCCAACCTATAGTTAGCCTTATTGTTATCGGAGCTGGACTTATTGGCCCAAGGCATTGTGCTCATATATACCAAAGAAACGATTGCAAGTTAGATGCTATTATAGATCACTCTAGTAACGGTCCTGCATTAGCAATCAAATATAATTGTTTATTATTCAAAAGTCTCGATGATTATATCCTTTATATCGAATCTAATAATTTATCGTTTGCTGATGGTGCAATAATTGCAACTCCAACCCATACTCATACCAATATGGCTATCAAATTAGCTAGTAAAAAAATCAATCTTTTGATTGAAAAGCCTTTGAGTAATGATCCTCAGGATTGTAAGACTTTGATTGACTATATCGATAAGAATCCTGTTAAGTTATTAATTGGTCACCATAGAAGATTCAATCCTTATATTCTACAAACAAAGAAGAATCTTCACAAAGTTGGTACCCCAATTGCAATTCAAGGTAATTGGATCTTAAAGAAAAACGATGAATATTTTCAAGAGAAGCCTTGGAGAGTCTCGAAAAACTTGGGTGGTGGTACTTTACTTATTAATTTGATCCATGATCTAGATTTATTGTTGTACCTTATTGGACCAATTAAAAAGATTTATGCTGAACTATTGATTAAACAAAGAGGTTACAATGTCGACGAAGGTGCTGTATTAACCATCACTTTTGAAAACGGTTGCTGTGGTACTTTTATTTGTTCTGATAATGTTATTTCTCCTTTTAATTTTGAATCTGGAACTGGTGAAAATCCTAATGTTCCTCATTATAAAGATTTACAAGGTTTGTATCGAATCTTTGGCTCTAAAGGTACTTTATCAGTTCCAGACTTGACTTTTTATCATCAAAATTCATCCCTTGATAAATCTTGGTCAAAACAAGTCGAGGTAGACGATTTGTCCAATCATTATTTTGAAGACGAATCGGATGATTTAAATGACTTTGGTATCAATACCCCTGGTCCATCGCCGGACTCAATTGATTTCATTAAACCGAAACCTTTTGATTTACAGCTAAATCATTTTGTTAATCTTATTTTGGGTAGGGAGACGTCTAGCAATTGTACCGGTGAAGACGCTTTGAATGCATTATTGTGTATCGAGACCGTTTTGAAAAGCGTGGAGTCAGGCAAACCTGAATATGTTCCAAAGATTGGCGATATCAAATCGAATATCATTGATGATTAATGTTTATGAATAAGAAGAAACGAAAGCTGAAAAAGCCAAAAAAAAAGTTATTGAAATATGTATTATGAAAATAGAATAAACACACCTTAAAAATCATTGAGCTGGAATACCATTGCTGTACTTCCTTTTGATTGTTTGATAAAGATTGGTTAATCCAAATAACTTCTTAAAGTATGAAGTGATTAAAAACCGTGGGAAATGTTGGAATATTTTTATGAGTTTTGCTTTACTACCTCTATAATATTGAACAACACCAACTTTCAGGTTTTCAAAATCATTTACAACTTGTCTGGCGTATTCCTCTGGGGTAATTGGTTTATTTCTTGCAGCCATTGACCTTCTTTTATCCATGACTTGCTCAATACCTTCAGATGAATAATAGGAATCTTCACGTAAAGGTCTTACATCAGCAATGTTGGTTAAAACCCCACCGGTTATATAGTTGTTGACTTTAACGTCAAAAGGTTCTAATTCAAATGCCAAAGTAGAAGCAAATGCGTGTATTGCTGCTTTAGTACTTGAATAAATACTTGAAAATGGGAAAGGAAGTAAACCTGAAACAGAACCTGTGAACCCAACAGTACCTTTGGAATTAATAAGAAAAGGAATCAACTCTCTTGTTAAGCTAATTTGTCCAAATACATTGACTTCGTAACACTGTTTCATTTGTTCATCCGTCACATCAATTGCTGGGAAAGTACAAGGTTGACCTGCATTATTGAAGAGAATGTCCAATTTACCATTATAATCAGTTTCGATAAGCTTTTTAACTGAAGCAATACTCTCCTTTGACGTAATATCCAACGATACAATTTTTACACCATAGTCTTGTAAGTCCTTCATAGGTTCCAACCTTCTGGCCCCAGCAATCACCTTATAACCTCTTAAAGCAAACTCTCTGGCTGTAGCGTGTCCGATTCCGGAAGAGCATCCTGTGACTAAAGCAACTTTATCTACCATGTTGAATTGATTCAAATAAAAAGATAACGGCAATAAAAATAGAAGGGCAATAAAAATTAACAATGTAGGGGGAAAATAATGTTTAATGAAATTAGTAAAGTTAATTTCTCACACTTTAACCTTATAATGTCTTGTGAAAATACTCGTGAGACTTTTGGTTTAGTATTTTCGCTAGTAATAAATTTAGATGGTTTATTGAGTGGGAATTCACACAAAAAGATACTTTTAATTGAATTCTAATCGATTTCACCACTTTTTCGGCATTTAAGGCTCCCGTGGCTTCTACGGAATTTGCAGCATCAAGAGGACTTCGCTTATCGGATTCCTTCTCTTGTTGCGAAAAATTAAGTATGTATTGGTAGTCTATAAACCTATTGTGTTGTATTTTCTTTTAATGGTTTGAAATAATCCACCCAATTGTAGTTTTTTGATGAATAATCTCAACATGAGACACCTTGGGAACACTGTGGCAACGATTCTGGACATCGTGGCCATAGTTCCTCTGTAATAATTCACCACCCCAATTGACAGCTTCTCGAAATCTTGAATAACTCTTCTGGCATAGACTTCCACCGGCATTGGTTTGGATTTTTTGACAATTCCTTTTCTTGCATTCATTACGGTTTCAATGCCTTCTTCGTTGAAGATCGAGTCGCTTGGTACGTCCCAAACATCATTAATATCGGTATCGACGGCTCCAGTGATGTAGTTGTTAACTTTTACTCCAAAAGGCTCAAGCTCAAAAGCTAGTGAGGAAGCATATGAATGAAGTGCTGCTTTTGTACTGGCATAAATGGATCCAAAAAATAAAGGTGTTTGGCCTGTAATGGATCCTGTGAACCCAATAGTACCTTTGGTTTTAAGCAAAAATGGTATGAATTCCTTAACCATTCTAATAGGTGCTAGGATATTAACCTCAAAGCATTTCCTAGCCTTTTCATCACTAACTTCCATGGCTGGTGATAAACATGGAATTCCTGCATTATTAAACAAAATATCTAACTGTCCGTCGTATTCGTCTTGGATGATTTTTTTCAATTTTTCAACACTTTCTGATGATGTGACATCTAACTGAACGGTTCTTATACCATATTGTTCTAAATCTGTCATTAGTTCAACTCTTCTGGCTCCTGCGATGACTTTATACCCTTTTAATGCAAACTCTTTGGATACTGCATACCCTATCCCTGATGAAGCCCCTGTAACAATCACTACTTTGTCTACCATATTGTGAGTTCTCTCGGAAAAATTATGTTCCGCCTCTTCACTTTTTTTTTAATGCCTAAAGATCTAATCGCCTTACGGTAGATCGCGGTATATCCTCGGCTAGAACGCAACTTTGGTGCTATTTATTTCTATCTACCTTACACACTATAACTGTTCTTGGATCTTCTCTTTGTGGAAATAATGCATGAACTTCACCATATCTTGGCTGTCCCTTTTGATATGTACAACAGGTACATCGTAGCAGTACTTATCGTACCATTCTGAGTTTTTTGGATTCATTATATCGATTGTAGTTAAATTAACGGGTTTATGTGAATTGTCCGCTAATGTATCATGCAAGATTTGTTTTGCATTGGAGCATAACATGCAACCGTCTTTAGTGAAAAATGTAACGTTTGTTTGAAACACTCTTGCTGTTGACTTGAGTCCTCTTATACTTCTGTACATTGTGGTGGATTTGTAGCGAATTGCGCAGTCACCCGATTTTCTCACTGAGTACCTCCAGCCGTAGAAGGAAGAAGGTAGGGCTGAAATTCCAATTTGCGTGCTTTTTTTTGGCACTTGCTGCCGTACCGGCGTTCCAGGGGTGCCTACTGGCCTAAAGTGGTAAGTAAACTGTAAATCTGGGATTTTTTGACTGGAAGGACATCCTTTCACAGATATTGTACTGAACTGAACACTACAGTTTATGATACTTGCCAAATATGTCGATCAAAAAAAAAAGAAAAAAAATTATTAAAACACGCCAATAGTACTTACATAGCACCACTAGACGGGTCCCACAACTGCAGCACCCAGACATGTATGTAGCTATTGAAATAGCATCGTGCTTTTGCAGCCATAGACTCTATATGCGCAGCAAAAAAATGAAAAAAAAATGATTCTGCCCAGGATCGAACTGGGGACGTTATGCGTGTTAAGCATATGCCATAACCAACTAGACCACAGAACCACTTGGATGAAGCATAAAAGCACCAGTTCAGTGTTGGGATGTTCTTTTAAAAATTGGACTAGTATTGGCAGAAACCCACGAGTGTAAAACTAAGCGAATAGAGAGAAATAGTTTCGAAGAGCGAGACGGCTCTAAGAGCGAGACAGGCTCTAAGAGCGAGACAGTTTGCTAGCACGGGCAGCTTTCCAGTATGGCCTGATGAACAGGAGTTGACTGATGCTAAGTACTACCTGCAGTCTCCAAAAAACCTTAATAGTTTCTACATCTATGAAAATAAAAGTAAACAACTCAAAAGGGAAAAACCGGAACTCAAATTCTACGGCCTAGTGCCATCTCGCCAAACAAGCGACGTACTGAAAATTTTTTTTCTACGGAGCAGCAATACTGGAGAAACATAATAAGCGACGCAACCAGATGCGTGCATATTCAACGACATGTTAACATATTAAACACAAAAATTAAATGTAGATAGATGAAAACGATAAAAACATTAGTAGCAAATACTATAGAATTCAAAAAGGACTTAAGCCGAATAAATTTCTTCTTTGAGAGAAATTTCTTGGTAAAATATCATTTGGGCTGTAATTGTCGGAGAAATAGCACTGACAGCGTTACAATAGTCCGAGATCCGGACAATTTTAAATGTAACATAGACGTTGAAAATTATGCAGACGATGAAAAAGTTCGGTCTTAAGCCGAAAAGGAAAAAGAAATATAAAAATAAAAATAGCAAAAGTACTTTAGTTTTAATTAATCAATTTTCAAGATTTCTTAGATAATGTCAGAAATTGGATCTATAAGCAGCAATAGTTACACATGGTCTATGAGTGATTTACCAATAGGTAAGATTCAAGTATCAGGTGAATCTCAGCAGTTTATAAATATTGGTGGGAAGAAATACTATAGAAATGAATTAATGGAGGCATTTGGAGGTAATTTAAACCCTGGTTTAAGTCCTTTCCCATCTTATGGATTTGCAAATCCTGTACCTTTAGGATTATCAGCTTTTGCATTTACTACTTTTTTACTATCAATGTATAATGCTCAAGTTATGGGTATTAAAATACCAAATGTCATTGTTGGACCTGCTTGTTTCTACGGTGGAGTTATTCAATTACTTGCCGGAGTTTGGGATTTAATCTTAGGAAATACTTTTGGTGGTACTGCTTTGTCTTCTTACGGTGCTTTTTGGTTATCTTTTGCTTCCATTTATATAGAGGATTTTGGCATATTAAAAGCCTATCATGGTGATGAAATAATGTTGAAAAATGCAATTGGGTTTTTCCTTTTAGGTTGGACTATCTTCACTTTTATGTTACTTTTGTGTACTACAAAATCCACTATTGCATTTTTTTCTTTATTTTTCACTTTATTCATTACTTTTGTATTGTTAACAATTGGTGAATTCACTCGTAACTCCAATATTACTAGAGCTGGTGGTGTAGTTGGTGTTATATGTTCATTTTTAGGTTGGTATAATGCTTTCGGGGGTGTTGCCACAAGACTGAACTCGTATATAACCGCCAATCCTATTCCCTTACCTGTTTTTGGTAGAAACTAGTTAATAGATGATAATGATATATTTTGCGTAGCCCCAGCTAGGCCCACCTCTGACGAGCGCTCGGCGCAGCTGTGACCAGACTCCGGCGCAGCTCTGACCAGACTCCGGCGCAGCTCTGACGAGCGCTAGACCCACCTCTGACCAGACCCCGGCGCAGCTCTCACCTCTGCCTTTTCTCTGCCTTCAACTCAGCGCGTGAAACTTGATAACTAATCATCATGTACAAAGTACTCCTAGTTTTATTCCTTGCATTATCAGTGATTGCAGGGGGATTGGAACGTGTAAACGACTACACCTTCGAACATTCAGTTATAGAGTTCGATGGGTATGTTTTAGTTGACTTTTACGCCGATTG
The DNA here is from genome assembly GCA_030571995.1 of Yamadazyma insecticola. Lineage (NCBI taxonomy): Eukaryota > Fungi > Ascomycota > Pichiomycetes > Serinales > Debaryomycetaceae > Yamadazyma > Yamadazyma insecticola. Next base: position 216,687 of record JAJLZB010000014.1, read on the forward strand.
GTGCAGACATTGTCAGAAGCTTATGCCAACCGTTGAGCTGTTAGCTCAAGAGTATAAGGACGTAGAAGGCATTAAGGTGGTGAAACACAATGGTGGCGAAAGAAGCGGGAAGAAAATGGTCAAGAAATACGACATAGACGGGTTCCCCATGTTGGCATTATTCCATGGCGCTGATAAGCCTATCCAGTACGAAGGATCAAGAGACTTTGAGTCCATTAATAATTTCATAAAGTTGGCTACTGGTATTAAGAAGGAACCTCAAGAAGGAACTGATCAGAACGAGGAAACCGACCAGAAAGAGGTTGTATCGCCATTCAAACGAGTTCTCCGTCTTGCTGACTCCAATATCGAACCAGAAGTATTAAGAAGCGGCACAAAATCATTAGTTATTGTCACTGGCGAGTGGTGTACTGAGTGCAAAGAATGGATCCCATTATTGGAAAAAGTGAACCAAGTGTTCCAGCACAGCGCTGGGTTTCAAGTGGGGATCATTAATTTGGATAATAAAAGAGGTACCACCGATAAAATCAAGTCCCAATTCCAAATCCAAGACCTTCCTACAGTCTTATTGTTTGACCCAGAGTATATAAGTGAAGACGGGTTGAAGAGACCTTCGTTATACGAAGGACCCAAAGATTTGGATAGCCTTGTAGATTTCATCAATGATAAACTTGGTTTAAATAGAAAAATCAATGGCAGGCTCAATTCTAAGGCTGGAATAATTGAAGGTATCACAAATAAGATAGGTGAATTATTGAAGAATAAAGATAATACTGAGATGGCCATCAAGTTATTGGATGAATTGCCAGGGAGTTCCAGTGACGAATTTTCAGTTGAGTATCACAAGAAGCTTATCAATAAAGTCATCAATAATCAACAGGATTTTTTCAGTAAAGAGTACAATAGATTGAATAAATTAATCAATAGCGACCAATCTAATCTACAAATGAAAACCATCGACTCAATAGATACAAGAATCAATATCTTGAAAAGATTTATACATTAAATATTATTACCAATCTAATCTATTATTAAAATTTTGAATTAATCTTACATTTTCCGGCCATATTTTACCATCTTTTAAAACACATTCATCTATAATAGGTCTTGCATTAATAGGTGTACATCTGCCCAACCATATGTTTTTACCAGATTTTTTAATATAAATTATTACATTTGCAGCATATTTATGACCTCCAATATGGTTTACATAATCAACTTTAATTCCATCAGGTCTATCATCATCATAATCTCTATACATGCCTAATTCTCTGGTATACAAGTCGAATTCCCTTTTCATTATAGGTGCAGTGATCCCACACCTTTTATCTCTGGTTTTATGTGAACATAGAAATATTCTACTCTTGCAATCATCCGGTACTAAGGTTATACCGGAATCTCTATAATTATCTACTACAGCTTCTTTATTAATGATTTTGTTGACGATTTCAAATAGCACGTCAAACTTGTTAATGGAGATGTTTTTAACCCAAACAAAATACGGAAGTAGCAATATATCCCCCCGTTCCCCATTCTGGTACTCCAAGTCATCCTCTAGTGCATGCGAAGAAATAGATGACGGGTTTATCTTGATGGTGTTTTCGGGCAACCCGGCAAACTTTTTGTCAGAAAGAAAGACGTTAAGGTGGCTGTGAAACGTTCCAGACTCTGCAAGGGCGTCATGCTCCCAATCTGTCTTTCCAGTAGGCACAACAATGTGCAAATCGTATGGTTTGGTAGAGTTCCAAAGGTTGCCAAAAGTCTCTATTTTCAACGATGAAGGGAATTTGTGGTCACAGGAACCGCATTCAAACGAGCAGTCCGAGACTTCGAACCCTTTGGCTTCTATTTCCTGTTGGTTAGTGCCGCTTGAAAAAAGCTTCCCAATAATACCCATTGTGGCAAAGACAAATACGAAGGACCCTTTATATAATTAAATTGAACGGAAAGATAATCTGATGTGGGAAAATTTAACAAATTCTGAGCGGCTCCAATGAAACCAACCGACGTATAAATAACTGTGAAACTTCAAAACAATCAAATATTTATATATGTAAGTTTTCACAAACATTGTTCCGTAATGGAAATTTTCACTTGCGGATGATCGGTCCGAGATTTGTTATCAGCGCGATCTAGACACATACGTTGATGAGATGAAGCGTGACGGTAAAGGCTCTTACGAGGGAAAATTCCAAATTCGCTCGACCTCGCCCACCTTTCTACTGCAATGTTGTTCAAATATGCCTGACACGTCTTTGTATTGTTCTGTGTGCGTAGCCACACCACCTTCTGGCTCTGTTCCAAATGCGGATGCTTTGCCGAAGTAGGGTTTCGCAACCTTGGGAGAAATCGTGGAGAAAACAGAGATGAAACCTGGTGGAAGCGGAGCGGAGATGTGGGCGTAGAGCTATTTTGCTATTTTTTGCTATTTTTTGCTATTTTTTGCTATTTTTTGCTGATTTTTTGCTGCCAATTTGTTTTGCTGATGAAGACGTTACCCAGGAGCTTTGAATCTGCCTTATTGTGCTGTTTGTACTGTAAGAGTCTGTTTGTGTAAGAGTCTGTTTGTGTAAGAGTCTGATTGTACCGTAAGAGTCTGATTGTACCTTTCCAGGTCCCTTGCACAGTTTCCCGCTCCCTGCACGGATTCCAGGTCCTTTCCATGGTAACTCTCTCCCAGCCTTATCCTTCACTCATCGTCTTCTGGTCACGTGCGCAAAAAGTTCCATTTCTGCAGTCTTTATCTAGTCTTTGGGAGGACAACCAAGTGAGACATGGAAATGAGACATGAAAGCACAAGAGCAAGGTTTCAGCAATGTAGCAAATTGCCACAAAGAACGCTATGGCAAGCCAAAGTATTTGATACCCTCTTTCCTGCCCAAATCTCTGTGACTTTGGCCAACTGCCGCCTCTCGAACCTCTCCAATTGGCCCAATTCCGGACTCATCTGGTGCAGCCTATTTTGCATGTTAGCGCGCCTCATATACAGGTCGAGCGAGATTTTCTTTTTCTGTGAATTTTCTTACCGTTAGTTACAAAAACATATACTTCCTGCTAGTTCATTTATGCTATAGATGATAATCTACGATTCACAACCCGTGCTACTAGAGGGCGGCTCCGGAAGTACAGACAGCCACCACCAGGCTCATAGTTCCCACTCAGACTCGTATACTTCCGCGGACTATCCTCAAACCCCAAGGATGAATAAGGACAAATTGGAAAAGAAGTCGTCGTCTACGTTATCTGATACAAATCACCCGCCTTCCACTCCTAATTCGTTGAATGTGCAGAATGATGTTCTAAGCAACGAGACCTCTCCGAGTTCCACCAACGATCCACATGTCGAAAAATCAAATACCAATTCCACCATAACTATTCCGAAGAATAATAATAATAACAATTTCCACGTTTACGAGATTGACCCTTTGCATAAATCCAGTGGAGCTGGTTCAAGTAGTGCAGCAGCTGGTGATACAGACCACCATGTTATTTCTCAGTCAAATGGGGGAAATGGACCGCCAATATCCTCGGGTCATAATGTAAATCAAGCTGAAAGATTCAAATATGATCAATTTAATCTTCTGAATCATAGAAGACACACAACTAATGATGTTCCTAACTATAGAAGCTCTATAGGTTCAAGAAAACAAAAAAATTCTATTGACGAACAGCATAGTATAACTTCAATTCATCCAAATGCATCTATTAATTCAATTCCAATTCAAAGAAGTACTTTTCCAAAAACAAAATTAAAAGCAAGATCAAGTTTTGATTTATTAAAAAATCATACAAATGATTCTACTAATTCTGAATTTCAAAGAATGAGAAATTCAATTTTAATTAAAAGGAATTTAAAGAAAAAACGTAAAGATTTCTTAGATGATGATAAAGTTTTAATAGGGAATAAAATTAGTGAAGGACATGAAAATTTTGTTATGGCTTATAATATGTTAACAGGGATTAGAGTGGCAGTTTCAAGATGTTCTGGAGTAATGAAAAAATTAAATGATGAAGATTTTAAAAATTATAAGAAATTAACTTTTAATATTGATGGTAGTGAATTAACACCATCTTCAAAATATGATTTTAAATTTAAAGATTATTGTCCAGAAGTATTTAGAGAAATAAGAAGTTTATTTGGATTAGATCCTGCTGATTATTTAATATCAATTACTGGGAAATATATTTTATCAGAATTAACATCACCTGGTAAAAGTGGTTCATTTTTTTATTATTCAAGAGATTTTAGATATATAATTAAAACCATTCATCATTCTGAGCATAAACAATTAAGAAAAATCTTGAAAAATTACTATAATCATATAAAATCTAATCCAAATACATTAGTAAGTCAAATTTATGGATTACATAGAGTTAAAATGCCATTAGGTAATGGAGTTAAAAGGAAAGTTCATTTTATTGTAATGAATAATTTATTCCCACCTCATAGAGATATTCATTTAAAATATGATTTAAAAGGTTCAACTTGGGGTAGATATACTCGAAATTCAGAGAGTGAAGCTAAACCACTTAAAGATTTAAACTGGTTAGAATCTCATGATTCAATAAGATTTGGACCTGATAAAAAGAAAATTTTCTTCAAACAATTGGACAATGATGTTAAATTTTTAAAATCTGTCAATGTAATGGATTATTCATTATTATTAGGTATTCATGACGTTAAAAATAAAAGTACAAACACTTATAATAAATTATCAATATTTGATCCTAAATCTAATAATAAAAAAGAATTAATTAAAACAAATCCAAGAGGTGTTAATGAACATGATTTACCTACAGATGTTTTCCCCGGTAGAACAAAATTAGTTTTCTATGGTCATGATGGAGGGATCCGTTCAACAAATGAAAATAATGAACCATTATCTGAGATTTACTATTTGGGAATCATTGACTTCTTAACAGGTTATTCAATTAGAAAACGACTAGAGACTTTTTGGAGATCGCTTAGTCACAATAGATCTACCATATCAGCAATTCCTGCTAGTGAATATGGTGATAGATTTTTAAATTTCATAAAAAAGAGCACTGGTGACGTCAAACAAAAGAAAGCATAAAGGCAAGATACATTTGGGAGGTCTATTCATGGTACTATGTTGTTGATAAAAAAAGTCGTAGCAATCTGATAACTAAAAACAATAACTAACGTAGTACATGGTTACCAACTTAATTTTTTGTCTTGAAATTATATTTATATAGCAATTCAATAAAATAAAAAGTAAATAAATCTTAATCAATCATTGCTTTGTCTAATTGACGAAAGCGAAAAAAAGAATTGCAAAAAAAGACAAATGCTCTAGGAGGGGTTTGAACCCACGACCGTCGCGTTCCTCACACGACCGTGACTTTAGGCATAACCTTTGAGTCGTCAAACGGCTATAAGCACGAAGCGCTAACCTC